>JACXSJ010001236.1:0-28082 GCA_014851325.1 Pentalonia nigronervosa | reverse complement strand
CTTTGGTAGTCAAAAGTACAAAATTCTCAATAGTTTTTAAACGTGCCGAGAAAAAGAAAAAAAAAATTAAGGATAAACGGGAATTTTTCGCAAAACAAATTTTTGACAAAATTTATTTTTATTTTTGTTTTAACAAAAGAAATAATGACCGTAAATACATGAAATTTTCACCAAATATTTATATAAGCATTTTCTATGTACCATAAAATTTTTAAAATATTTTGACTTTGTTTGAGCTATTTTTAAGCATAATACATTGTACCAGGCTTTTTTTATTTTTTTTTTATAATTGCCAATAAAAATTTTTTCAGTCAGTTAAAAAACTTGAAAATGTATTAAAATATTTTTCATAACTTTGAAAATTAAAAAAAAAGTTGAGTGTAAGTCTCTAATAGTTTTTTATGAGCGTCTAAAATTAAAATTTTGAAAAAATACGTAAAAATCACAAAAATTTGAAGATTTTTTTTTGATTACAAAATTCATAACATTTTTTTATTCAAATCTAAGATTTAAAAATTTAACACAAGGATCTCTATAAGTTTTTCTATCTTCCTGAAAAAAAAAATTTACTGGAAAGTCAAAGTAATTTTTGATGAGCATTTGAAATTAGACATTTGATATTCACCCGTTTTCTCTGGGGACGATTTTCTTATTTTGATGTAATTCAAAAAGGAATAATTGAAAACGTTTGAAATTTTCACAAAATATTTAGATTATCATTTTTGTACACCAAAAAAATTTAAAAATATTTTGACAATTTTTAAGCTTATTATAGGCTTATAAAATGTAGCTTTTTCAAAATTTTTTTTCTATAAATATCGATAAAAAAATTTTTGTTGGGTCAAATTTTTTAAAATTTAATACAAAATTCCTCATAAGTTGTTAAAATAGTAGATCAAAAACAGTAAACATACATAGTCATAATTTTTTTTTATAACATTTAAACTTCAAATTTTGACCGAAATTCATCATCGAATATATTCAAATTATTTTGTGGTTAAAAATTTATAAAATTCTCAGTTTTTATAGCTAAGAATTAAAAATTTAAAACAAGGTTTTTCTAATAGTGCAACCAAAAAATCAAAAAAAAAATAGTTTTTTATAGACATTTTAAGTTCAAATTTGGACAAAATTAGATATTTAAATGAACAATAACGATGTTATTTATTTAGTTGTAATTTAAAAATATTTTTTGAGGTCTCTCGAAACTTTTAAAATATACTATTATATTTCATACACTTAAATAATTTTTTAACAAAATGTTTTCTGCAAAAATGAATTCAACCTATATTAATAGTAATGAAATTAATTATTTTAAAAGCAATAATATTTAAAAACAGGTATACTTAGTTATGTAGGCTGACAGACTGTCTTTACCAGAATCGTATTTTGTATACAATGATTCATATCATTAAAATTAAATTTAATACATCCATGAAAGTTATCCACTCGACGCGTACTGTACAGCAGAGCGGTACCCACTTTGACCTTTTTATTGTTGATTTCACATAAATTATAGTTAAATCTACATTTGATCGACGTCTGTATCCGTATTTCTCTATGTATTATTGTTTGTGCCACAACTCTGGGGATATGGCCAATACGAAACATAAATAATAGTTTCTATTTAAAATGAATAAAAAATATAGAATTATAGTATTTCAAATGAATATAACTTTACGAATAATGAATTTGATGTTCTGAGGGCTCAATAATATTGTTGTACATTGATGTTTTGTGCGCATCATGTATAGTACTTGCATAATATGCTTATGTTCAGATAATTTTTAAGGTCATTGTAATATCATATACACTGATCCCAATAATAATAAAAATAATAATTATTATAATACGTATATAGTCGCAATGGCGCCAACCCTATGACTAGGTGTAGCAGTCACCATATACGAATATAATGGTAGATCAATATTCAAAGAAAAATATTTAATAACAGTATGCATTGTTAGGAAACATACTTGTATGGGTCACTTTTTGGCCACTTTTATGATTAAATTCAGTCACTCGATCACTTTCTTAAATAGCTTAAACCACTTCCAACTCTAACTATTTCTCAAGGAATACGATCGGCGTATTAATATTGACCCATGTTAATAATTACTGTAACCAAAAAAAAAAAGACAATTTCAATTTTGAGTTTCGGAAGGGGCGGGTCTGTAAAATTGCAACACTTAAAAAAATATGCCGTGGGTGCCACTTTATGTGGGTGTAATAATAACAACGACGACGATATTATGTTAACATATTCCACGTTTTCGCAGATGAACGACGAGTTATGACGAAACGACTGGAGATTGTTGTCATGTGCGCGGCCCTGGTGGTTGCCGCGGCCGGTCGTGCGTCGTCAAACGAGCAATCCTTCATCGTCGAACCCGAAGACCGAAGTGCGGTGTTGAACTCGACGGTATCGCTGCCGTGCAGGGTCGCCGATTTGGCCGGGAAGCTGCAATGGACCAAAGACGACTTTGCGCTGGGTACCAACAGGAACCTGTCGTACCACGGTTACCCGAGATACGCGATGACCGGCAGTGACTCAATCGGTAATATTATATTGCATTGTATTTATTGCACCCGGACGACACGCGTTAGTGTTTTGTATTTAGTTTCGTTAGACCTGCCGTTATTTCATACGTAAAAAAATTAGTTTTAGCGGCGAAACGATCCAACAGCTCATACCAAATCCTAACCCTCGTATGTACGACGATGTACTGACCCATGAGTGGCCGCATCACTCGTCGTACGCGTAGACGTCCTGATCATTAGGGCTGGGGTTTGTATTGTGCAGTATAAAATGTATAGTAAAATATATTTAATTTTTTTAAAACACATCCAAAAAGTACAAATAATATAATAAAATATAACGGTTAATTTGTCAATAGTATCTAATCCATCTTTAAATGAAAAAGGAGCGTCCATTGTAATTTCAAAATAAATCTAATTAAATGACTTAAATATATATATATATATTATAAGCTAAATCAAAAACTTGCATATAACATGCATTTTTAAGTTCACAGATAAAATTTACAAGGCTGGGCGAGTTAATGATTTTTTTTTTTTAACTCAGTTAAGTTAATATCCGCTAATAAGAAAAAATTAAAAGTTAATTTAATTTTTGGTTAACTTAGTTAAGTTGAGAGTTAATACAACTTTTTTTTGTATATATGACATTATAGCCTAAGTACTTTATTTTTCCCAAAATCAAAACTATACGTATAGGCAGTGTGTATAGTTTTTTACATCATTTCTAATGTTCTCTAAAGTATTTCATTGAAGTTTTTTGTCACTAAAAATAATCACAATTGTTAATTATCTAATAACTAATAAGTAATACTCAAATAATACGACAGTTTTTGAAAATAAAATTTTATTTCCGATCAGTAAATACTTGATTTCTAAAACTTAACTAAACAATTCACTCCAAACATTACCGTAAATAGTTTTTGAGAAGAAAATAAGATTGAAATATAAAATTAAAAACGAAATATCAACTTAACTTTTTAAAATATAAAATTCAATTCATTTATTTCTCATTAATTAAAAAAACAATTAAGTTAAGTTAACGGAAATTCAAAAGTAACAATTTATAGATAGGTTAAAAGTTAAAATTAATTAAACTTTCAAGTTTTAACTTACTAATGCCCAGCTTGAAAATATGCAATGATATACACCGCATAGTTTAATTATGCAAAATAAAAAAAAAAATTACATTTTGTATCAATATTATATTATTTTTTGTTTTATTACGTGGATATTGCTAACTAAATTCTTAAAATAACGTTGAAAAAAGACATACCAATATGCATATTATACATTTACAAACGTCCTAGCCCTACTAATAATAATTATTGTTTTTAACAACATTTTCTTTAAGCAGCCGATTTCTTTAATATTATTTTTATTTCGCCGCTATATATAAAATTATATTTTTTGATGATTTGTAGCGTATAATATACAGAGTGATTTTCAATGCACGTCATAATAATCCAGCTGAAGTTATTGTATATAATAATATTACAGGAAGTGTACATCGCGGTACAAGTATTATACGTTTTATTGTAAGATAATGTCATGATATTATATACGGGGTCTTAGCTGTATTTAACGTCTACGCGAGTGTAAATAGCTGGAATTGATTAAAGTCTCCAGGATAATAATATAGGCGGAAAAAAGATCCTCGGAAACGAAAGGGGTGGATATTGCGCCGTCCACACCATTAACATGCATCAAAATAAATAATAGACTGATCGCGTATCATAATATTGTACATGCATCTATATATTTTATTTTAGGTACAAGATTACGTTTTTTTTTTGGCAATTTTATTAAGGTATCTCTCTATTATATTGTATATATATATTATTGTACGTTAACTCTATGTAGATATATTATATCTTAGAAAATAATATATAAACGAAATTATCTATAAATTAAATTTATTTTCTAAATTGTATAAGACAAATTATAATAATAATATACCATATCTATACTGGATGAGGACTCGATTTGTGAGTGGGACACAATTTCCTTATTTGTTCTCATGGGCCGTGTTAATGACGTGTAATACCTGTACCGCTATATGTGTAGTGTGACTTTATTGTTCAACTCGTAATGGTTTAACACTCGAGAATCTGGCTGCCGATAAAACAAAAATCACTCTGTACATGGTATTATATTGTAAAAAACATTTTTCCACCATTATCGTATACCTTCAAGTTGAGACTTAACGCGCAGCCTCGTCGTCGTGAGACAAATCATTATCATACAATATAATATATACCTAAGTATATCGAATCGTTTTCTTGAAACTTAACTTTAGCAGATTTCTTATCTTACACATTCAATCGATTCTCTGCAAGTACTTGCAGTCGACTTTTTAAACATTACGCTCTCTTCGCTGGTTCGTCGATATAATATACTACTTTGTAATTACAAAGACGGTTCGGAAATGTTTTGATATCTTAATGATATGAATATAGGTATAGAGGTACCTACCATCAATGACAAGTTAAGAACAGAATCAAACAAACGCATTTTGAAATTGACATTTTCACGTCATCTCTCCACAATAGTTCTGATATTCGAATATGTACGAATATATATATATATATGTAATATGTTTCTATTATCTTTAAACATATATTCTGCAGCAACGTTTGATGTAAATTTAATGAAAAACTGCTGCGGCACGAGTGGTTTGATTTGAAAAAATGCCTATAATTTCGTAATTATTACGACGAACGTGACTCTAAAATATAACACATTTATGCAAACCGAATAACGCACGGAGAAGCAGCAATCATCGACAACTGAATAATGACTTGTGATTTGACGTTAGGCGGGCGTGGCTTAGGAGACCCATCGAAGAAAACTTAACCTGCCGCCAAGTGTAGTGCTTACTTGTCTATGATGGTAGCGTACATAATCACTGTAAGTATCGGCGACAACTTTTTTCATAAAAACACAGCTGTTGCGACAACGGTTTCAGTAAATTTTCCGTAAATTTCCGTAGGTACATTTCCGTAATTTAAAAGTCGACATCTTCCTGTCCATTTTTACCGACTTGTGTACTTCTTATTTTTCAAATGAGAAAAGACCCTTTTTTTCTGTGTAAATAATTTTTAGTTTAAACAGAAAACTTTTTCAAAAATGTCGATGTATCTTCATTGAAATTCAAACGAGTATATTTTCAGGTTATTCAACTCTGTGCACTAAAGATAATATGTCTGGAGGACGTGGGGACATTGTCTGAATGGTATAAAAAATATAATTATTTTGAAAATATGGTCCTTATTGAGCATTTTATTACTTCAGAATTATTCCAATAAATCAGAATTCGAATAAAAACGAGATTGCTCGGCGAATCGGTATTGGCACGTAAGTCCCCCCTTAAACGGTTTAGATAAACATTGTTCAGTCCTGAACCCCAAAATTCAAAACCACCCCGTTGAGTCATAATATTGTATATTGTGATTACGATCGTTGCGCATACGTCGTATTGGTTAGGTTAGGTTAGGTTAGGAACGTTGATACAATATAATATCATTATTATTATTATTATTATGTAGTCGTAACGCGGCGGTGACATTCGCTACATTTAGTAGGTAAAACGTGCACACACATTACAAAATGTATTATTGCTCACACCGGACCGGACTGTGACGCGATCGCTTTTATACGGATTTCGACTGTATATATATATATATTACGAACATATCGTTGGCACAGGAAATCCAATATAAACGCTCGCGCAAATACCTTAATATATATATATATATATATTTTATATTCATAAACTCAAAATCACGGATTTGTCGGCACCTGTCGACACACACACACACACACACACACATGCATGTCCCCATTCTCGACCCGAATCACGGTGCACGACTATTGTGTGATGACGTTTAATTGCATATTTTTAGCGTACACTATTATTATACTAGCGCACAATAGTAACTCGCGTATAATGTGCGATTGCAAACTGCACTTAGTGCAGTGTCGATATAGTGCATTATTCTGACGTCCCACGTGCCGCGACACTGCAGCTATAGCCCTCACTCGTCCGACGTGTATCGTTTAATCGTAATGATAATGCCTATCCAGTTGCGTTTGTATAGTTTCATTGAAATATAATATAATATCGCTTCTCGGTAAAATGGACTCGATTTTTTGATCTTATAATTGTATTTATCGTGTTATTTACACACGCACATCACGTCATGACGTAATAATATATTTTATACGACGTAACAGTAGAGGGGTAGTGATAGTCGTAGTGGCTGTATAGTAAATGCACCATCATAGTCATCATGATATTTTAGTACCTAGTTTTATATATGTACCTATAGTTCGACACGGTTCAAGTATAATAAAGCAAAGCCGTATATCAAGGATATTAATGATATTTAAATCGTTCGGACTTTGTTTTTTTTTTATTCTTATTTTTATAATATAGGTATTGTACGCTGTTATAATAATACACAAACTAATATATCACTTATATTATTTCATATTGGTTCTACTTTATATATTAATAATTTATAATATATTCAAAGGTGGGCAATCTAATGAGAAAAAATAACTTTTTTCGAGTTAAGTCAGCGTTAAGAACGTTAAGCTATACGTTGATAATAGCTAACAAACAATATATTATGTTTAATTCTGAAAGTTTAAAGTTAATATGAAAAAAATACAAGCATAACTTGGTTAAAAAGAAGTTAATTATTTTGTGTGTTTTTTTAATTACCACCCGTAGGTCACGCGAATAGTAATAATTGTGTAATTATTACTTTTTTTTCCTTAATAATTAAATATTTTGTTAAACATGCATCCTGTAATATTCCATATTATTAAACACTATCTCCAGAGATTTATAGTTAATTACATATTGATTTTCAATTAAATTCTTAAATACAATAATTGAAAGAATACTTATTCGTTGCTATTTGTATTCAAAATCATCGCATACGCTGACCAAAGAGTAATATAAAACAAATCAAATCATTGATAAGTCAGTTTTAACTATAGACATTTTATTTTTCAAATAACTAGACGCATGTAAGTTCTTACAATGGATTTTTTTAACTAGTTAAGTTGTATGTAATTGGACGATTGACCAACTATTTAAATTACAAAGTTTAAAAAAACTAATTTTCAAACTAGTTATGCCCACCTTTGCATATATTTTACAAATAGGTACGCGATGATTGGACAGTCTGCAAACTGCTGCAATTTGACATAAACGAAATTTATACACTCTTAAACTATATATTATTATTAAATTAGTTATTATACAGCTAAAAAGTTTTCATATAATACGATTTTATTTTTATACTTATCAAAATATTATTATTATTATTATTATAATTAATATTTATATACAATATTATGTCATATGTCTACACACTAAATGAATAAAAATATATTAACTAGAAGAATAGATAAAATATGTGACAATATTTTTTTCGGAAAACCTATATAAATGTTATAATGACCTCATATAGAAATTTCTCTTAATATTATGTTTGTTTATTTTAACGGTTAATAAATTTATAAAAAAATTATGTTGTTTTTTTATATAAACGTCCGTATTCCCATTGTTATAATATTTAAAAACTCCGGTTAAACATATTATACAAATAATAATGGAATAATTTGCTTAAAAAATGTATACTGTGTAAAATTTATAATATTTTCATAACAACTGTCAACGGTTTATTTTTTTCAATTCGAAATCATAAAAAATATTTTCACCTACTCATCGTCTAAGCAATTTCTGTTGAAATAAAAACAATTATCTTTATTTGCAGACGTTAAAATAATAATAATAATAATAATAATATTAATAAAAAATATAATATTCAGGTAGATGTAGGTAGGTATAAACTGTCTTATATTGTGGGGAAAAAACAACATTTATAATCGATTTCACCCCGAGCGATAGGATTGCGAATGTCGACGTAGGCAAATTCAAGTTGATGTATTCATTCGGAACACATACAAAACCTGCAGGTCATCATAATAATAATATTATAAAATTATTATTATGATTATTATTATTATTATAACAACAATATCGTTGGTGCGTGTCTTCGGCGTAAGTAAAGGGTTAATTTAATACAATAAAATATTTATGTTAATTATTTTATTTAATATTATTATTATAATCGTTGTGACGTACTATTAATATTGTCCTAGAATGTTATCGTTACATTACACCTGTTGTTTATTTTATTCAAATGCAATTCGCTCTGTTGCGCGCAGCATTGACGACGACCAGCTTTATAGGTACCTGTAATTATTATGTTCTCTTCAATATTAATAATGCATAATCGGTTCCCCTCGGCTCGTGCAATTAGTTCATTTCTTACCTTAACAACCCTATGTGTATATAAATACATGTATGAATATGACGCATCTATAATCGTTGGATAATAACAGGAAAAAAAGTAGCTCATTCCAGTAAAAAAAAAAAATAAAATGAATTCCAAAGCCGTTTCGAACGCATATTTATTTTATATCGCGTGTAATACGACGACGTACGCGTAAAACGCGTTGTGCCTATATTTACGCTGATGTCGAGATAACTACCGATTAGAATAAAAAACGATCTTTATTTCACTGTTGTATGATTTAATTTAAAAAAACAAGATTTACGCGTAATGTTTCGACCATGTTATTTGGTTTAAAAACTTTTGAAAATTCAATTTATAACCACCATCAATCAGATAATATAACTTTTTAACATTTTCAAAACCTAGTGAATTCCGTTTTAAGGTCTTTCCCGCTTAAACAAGTGACTGGTTATACCAAAACGTAACAAAGTTTTAAACTACACACGTCGTATACACGTGATTATTACTATATATACCTGATGAATACTTGAATATAGGTACCTACAAACAAGAACAAAACTGGTTTTATTCGTACGGCGATATCGAAATTGGTTCCCTACCTACAAAATCGACATCCGAATTGGCTCCCGCCGAGTGTTTTGTACGACATAAACTTTAGAGCCACGAACAGAATAATTATACTACTGATCAACAAATTTGAGAGCACAATGCACTAAACTATATTATGTGCAGAATAATAAATTAAATACTAATAATAATAATAATAATAATTGTTTAGTAATTTTAAAAAACGAGTATAACACTTTTGAAATTTTAAACATAGAAGTCTTGACAAAACCTATGTATATATGTACATAATTTTTTATCCAGTTTTACCCAAATTTATCATAAATTTGGTAAATTTTGTTATTTTTAGATATCTTCAGGAACAAGTCTCCTCACCTCTTTCATAAATATATATCCATAGGACGCTTTTTATTTTGACATAGTTTATATGTGTATACGGCGTTGTCGTTAGATAGTTATTAGTCTCGTAAAGACTTTTAATTCGAGTAGTTGCTTATTTGTAAAATTGTTTGATAAAAAAAAAAAAATCAATAAATTTACCTTGCCGGTAAATTTACGAGGCTTATACCAGCTATTTCTTACACCTATTTATAATACAAATTGATTTGCGTTTGATCAGAAATAAAAAACCCGAGAGAACCAATATTCGAAACTGCGATTAACTGCACCAGACGCATATCTATGAAAACAGGTTGCAGCGATAATATGAATGGAGGTTTTTCTTTTTTTCCAATTCGGATGCAGCCTCCCACTCGCCGCCGTCTAAAATCACAATCATTTCTATCGAACGACATTAATACATTATATTATTAAATTATTATCATCGTGCACTATATAATACAGAAACCGATGACCGAGACGAAAATAAAACATACCACCGCCGCCGCCACGAAGACGCGCCACCCGCCGTCTGTTTCCCATATAGATTTTTTTTTTTCAATGACATCTATATGCGTCTTTATATAATATGATATAATATCATAATATACATTTCTATAAAACTATATATCGAAAGACAGCCGTACATAATTTTTTGTCTTCATTGATATATCATTATGTCCGCAGTAATTGCGTTACGTTTCGGCTGCAGTGCACCTCCTAATGTAATAATAATATAATATATAATATTGATCTCGCGCAACAAAAATGTGGTCTTTAGACCCGCAGAACCAATCGGTTTGTACTTCTATACAGTGCATTATTTTGCTGCGTAAGTTTGTTTGACAATCCGCGTGGGTTTGACATAATAATACAATTATTGTATTTATATCTATTATATTATTAAACACGAGTTTTCGTATTTTAATCCGTCCGTCATGATTCTAGTTATAATTTTATAATATTACGTTAAGTTCCACAACTGACTTACTCCGCGCAGTAGTCCAATGCTTATGTATACCTATTTTTAATATGATAATTTACAAATTATTACAAACAAGTCAATCGGGTTTTATACTGTTTTCTGCACCGATTAATATTCCATTTTATACCTACTGCAGGTACGCGTGCATTGATATTATATATGCGCCGCGGCGTTAAATAACTGTTTTTTGTTGGAAGATCACTCCCTCAAAAATCAATAGTTAAAATACCTATAATATTATAGCATTGAATTCGATAACTTCGCGCCGTTATTGACCGTGTTCCTATATTCAAATGTGCTCCCATAAATTAAAAATCGAATTAAAACGTTTATATTATTTTTGTGCGCACATTTTCCACTCGCCGTTCAATACGACAACTATTACTGTACCTATACATCGTATAACAAATAGTTTTGATTGATTACATTTTGATGATAATAAATAATAAATTCTCATCTGTACATTTTTAAACACGCACTTGTCAGTCGTCGATTAGATGATAAAATCAAATTCATTGATACAATTATTTTATTGATTTATGACAACTCAAAACATTTCACAATTTATTTTACGACAAGCGTTTATTTGTAAGCAGGTATACAATAAATAGTGTACAACTCTGATTTCCGAGGTTTATAAAGATCTAAAACATTATATTGCACGGTTTGTAAGTGTTATGTGTATAATGATATTGTGCAATAGGTAGGTAGGTCCTATGCGTATAATATAATTGCTAAATCTCGTTTACTCGAAAATTAATTCACGTGGAAACGTTTTAATTAAACTGGCTTCGCAATGTTTGAAAAAAAAAAATTATATATTATAATAAATAAAATTATATACTGTTGGTTGTAATATTCATTTTAATAAGAAAATAAATAAATAAATAAGCCTAGGTAGTTAGTTTTAAAATTTAAGAGGATAATAAGTTTTATAATACTAAACGTGATCTGTATAACTGTTATAATATATAAAATTTTTTTTTTTCACCGGTAAATTCTAAATACCTACCTACGCAGTATAATATATTACCTTTGAATAATAATTTACAAAATATTTAAAAGTATTATTATCACTATCGCCACTACTACTACCGCCATCACTACTCAAGAATGTATTAAAGATCAATTGATCCCTGGAACTCAAGACACTCAGTGATCTCCTTTCAACCCTTTTCACATCGAACTATTTTTAAGGTTTTACATAATCGTATGTCATTTATAGTAACTAATTGGACTAACGAAATAATCATAATATAATAATATATTATATGCATTTTTTTCAAATTATCTAAACAAAGCTTCACGCCAACACAACCATCTCAATGATAAATTGTATTTGTTAGCGATTAAAGACACTAATATAACATATTGTCACTTACCTCACCCAAATAGGTGGAAAACACCCACTAAAAATTAACAATTTAATATGTTAGTATTATTGATTTTGGCATATAATTAAATAGGTAATTACTAGGCAACACCAAGTATTATATTGAACTACACTATCTACAACTCCTCTTTTCATCAACCTACAATTTAACTTTATCACTTAATACTTTTATCAGTTAACTGTGATTTCATAGTTTTTCGTGATATGAACATTTTTTCTTTATATTTATTTTGAATGCGTGTGCATTAAAGAAATATTTTTTTAAAAAGAGATTGACACTTAAAATTAATGGACCCCGAGATCGTGCCCCTTGACACCTTTAGTCCTAGGCTTGCTACAACCAATACTTTTTTACCACTCAACAATTTATAACAGACCTTGAGTTTTTAAATATAATATTTTTATACTTTCTGTTATATTATATATATTTAACGGCCGAATACTGTTCTTGTATTAGGTAGGTATGTACAATTCTAGATAAAATATTCAATGATACTAAAATAAAAAATTAACATTTATAGAGATTAAATGAAAAAAAATAACTATAAAAAAATACGTTGGTACACTCGAAATTAGTTTAAACCGTTGCTGCAGCGTATCATCCTATAATCATTCGACATTTTATGAACATCAAAATTATTATGTAAATGGAATCAAGTAATTTATTTTTTATATATATATATATATATATATGGACACCTATTTATAACTTGATCGTCATAATATATTATGCTGTTATTTATCGAAATTTAAAACATTTTTTAATGTTCATTTATTGCCCATTTTCGTGTCCATAAACAATAATAATAATTATTAAATACTAATTAAATCGATTCATTTTTATAATGCCTTTTTTTCCACGCGTTTACATTCTAATAACCGCGATGCATTCAATAATATAACTTAAATATTTTTTAATCATTCAAAATCCTTGTGTAGGTAATACAGTAGTGCACCTATACATACCATTCAGTGCTGAGTTAAGTCCTGAACGGTATATTAAATCGACCTATGTGGCCTGACGCGACAATGATATTATTACATTGTATATAAAATTATTTTAATATTTTAGGAAAATAAGAGCTTTTTACCAACATAATATAATATTAAGGTTGTAACCGTGGTTAATGACAAAATTAACTGCAAAACATAAACCGATGACAAAACATTTTTTTTTATCGTGGAAAAATATTTTGTATCACAATATAGATAGGTACAGTATGAGACTATAAAAAAAAACGTAAAATACATTAAATAGTTTCATAGTCTGTTGTTTTCAATAGTGTTCTCAATCCTTATCTTTTTGCTTACTTGGGTGATCAGCTGTGTTTTCATAATCACGGTAAACATAAATTAATTTTTTTTAGTATTTATAAGGGCTCATAAAATTATTCCTTTTAATATTCACCCCTTTAATATCGTAAATACGCCAATCTACTGCCCTACCAAAGTAAAAAACAGTGTCTACAAAAATATAAATATTGGGAAAATGAATATTCCTTATTTTTTTTTAACTTTTTCGATATTTAACAAAATATACTTCAGAAATCGTTTTGGATCAATGCTAAATCAATTATTTATACATTTTTTGCAAAATTAAGTGCACACCTACTGCGTTTGTAATAATCAAAAATGATTACAATATTAAAATTAAACAAATAGGTACATATATTTTAATGGAATTCATCCCAACTAATCAAATATATATTCAAATGTCAAATTTATATACCAAAATCAGGAACAAATTCATTGAAATCTGTAAGTTTTATTGAATAATTATTATTATAAGTATGAAAAAAATATAAAATATTGACATTTAATAATAAACATGTAGACACTGCTATCTGTTGATCAGTTTACTTAAGGTTCCCAAACAAATACGCAAATAGTCAAATAAATTTACTAAACATAAAAGCAATAATATACACAACATACTGCATTTACTTCTTTGATATCTTGTTTACTGCTTATTTGTCCTATAGTATTCGGTAATATCTTGGCTGATACTACGTATATTAAAGGCTCGTTTCAATGGTGTTAATGGTGATTTACTGCATTTTAACCTCGTAAAATAACGATAGAAAATGGCCTAATAAGCTCTACTCTGCAATAATATAAATTTAAAAAATTGTCGGTTGCTGCCTTTCACTCTGGCAGAACAGTAATAGCAACGGGGCCTAACCTAACAGCAGTGAATAATATGACGTACAATAGTCTAATGATAAATACACGAATAAAATCATACAAAACAATTATTATTTAAACGCACCTTGGCACATATATAGTTCAAGCACCGACCAAACAAATACAAACTAAAATATTATATCGATCGCCATAATATTATATAATATATATTTTATATTATAATAATATGAAGTCGTTCGAATAATAACACACAACAATAACAACTGAGTACATAGGTACCTATATGCAAGTAGAACCGACACGTCAATGGGCGTTTTGTTTTTTGTATTGCACTATATTATATAGTTCCATACTTCCGAACCATCGTATTATCATTATAATATATTTATTATTATATCGTGTACACCGAACTGCACGTCGTCGTCGATGCGCGTTTTTCCCTCCATCGGCGGCGGCGGCGGCGGCGGCGACTGATCCCGTTCGAATACCAAAGACCTATTTATTATTATTATTACCGTCGTCGTATCATTATATTATATACTGCGAGGTCTAATATTTCTCGGCTCTTAGAAATCGTCGACAATCTCGTTTTTTTTTTTTACGCCTAACCGTTGCTGCAGCCTATGGATAATAATATTATGTATACATATTATCGTGTGTTTGTATCCTCCGACCTGCAGCTGTACAACAGACACAAATCCAGTTTTACTCATAGGACGTATGTGCGTAGGTACACACAGGTCGTCGTCGTCGTCGTCGTCGTCGCTGCGCGCGCGTGATGTGTAGTAGACGACTTGCACAGCAACAGCAGCATCAACAGGTGTTCGACTTCTTTCCCCGTCGTAATATCGTTATATACATATATATATATTACGTATGTACCATATTATGTACACTCCTCGACCACAACCCGCGTCCTGGGTATATACCGCGGTCGCCGACCGGTTCGATCCGACGTGCTTGCCAGCCGGCGATGACCGCTACTCCATATTATTATTATTACTATTATTAATTCGTTTGTTGAGAATAGACAACTAAAATTTCATTTAGATAACATCCGGATAAAGATAAATACATTTCGCTTTTATCCGGTCAACATACTATAGAGAAAATCTCCTTTTTATATAGACAATAAAAATTTAATACGGTTCATAAAATCATTTTTTTTATTCGAATTAAATATTATATTTCATGATGATAAAAATACAATTTGGACAAAATATAAGTCGGACGTTTCGAACTCTTATAATCGACATTTTCGAGATTAAATAGACCATCCAACATTCAACCTTATATTAAATTTGCCGGTCTTCAAATCCCAAATGAACTAATTTAGGTTTTAAAACATAAAAATCTATAATTCAAAATTAAAAAAAAAAATTCAATAATCTATAAATGTTAGTAGTGAATCGCGTGTATTCGGTGTACGTTTCAAGATTTTTTTACAACTATTAATTTTAGAATTACGAACATGACTTTTCCATAAAATCGTTTTCATTGAAGAAATATCTTTTTATTGATACTAAAACTATACAAATCCGATTATTATATTTGGAATTATCGTACATTTCGTTAATTATTTTCCACGCCAATAAAATATAAATAAGTAGATAACGAATTTTCAAATGGTCGCCTTCAACAATTCTGATAAATGAACTTACCTCTGCAGTTGTTGCAAGAAGCCCACCAATGACACAACTCGAATTGACGAAATCATGATTTTACCGATTTTAGTTCATTTTTTGGTAGTTTTTCCTAAACACGTAATTAAATTTCAAACGCGCGAAATTCCTAAAATGTCGTCTTAATAAGAGTACTAACTATAAAACATTTGCAACTCAATAGTTGTCTAGGAAAAATAATTGATTAGTTAATATTTAGGAGGATAAATCTGAACACTGCTCATTATAATATTATGATACCATGTACACTAAGTTTATAAGCGCTCGCGCGATACGGCCTTATCGTCGTCGCTATTGTTGTTGTTGTTTTTAATTGTCATTGTTTTTTGTTGTTGTTATTATATGATTATCGTGTTTATTGTTTTGATCGACACACCAGGCGAATACAACTTGAAACTGAATGCCGTGACTCTGGACGATGACGGCGTGTACCAGTGTCAGGTGGGGACGGGCAAGCGCGACGAACCTGCCATCAGGTCCAGGAAAGCGACGCTGACCGTCCTGGTGCCGCCGAACCCTCCAAGGATCTTGCAGGGAGATATGATGCACATCACGGAAAACTCGCTCGTCGAACTGGAATGCGTATCCGAAGGTGGCAAACCAGAAGCAGAGGTGAGTGCTGCAGCTTTTTCCGAATACGTTTATTTTAATATTATTGCGACATCGACTGTATATTATTACTTCTGACGCGCCTATCACGTATTTGGTATTTTCGATCATTTTCGCGTGTAATATGATAAATAATAGTCCCGCGCAAGTGGCGATTTTTAACATAATTTCGATTGTGGCAGACTTTTTTCAGGGGTTTGATATAGACAATTTTAATGTTTATTTTTTAAATGTCGATTTAAAGTGTTTTACAAAAGTAGGTACCCCATATCATGTGATATGGTTGTTGTGTAATTGTGCAGGTATAAACGGAATATTATTATGCATTGAAAACTAATAAACTATAACGTGTTAATGCACACCTATATTGCTAGATTTTAAAGCTAATAAAGTTTATAATATTTATAGAAAATGTCACATCCGTTTTTGAATATTGAACTATTATTTTATTTTATCGTATGTTCGATAAACCATCTTTTGCAAAACATTTTTGGTAAGTTTTATTTTAATAAAACGAATGTATCATTATATCTTTAATATTATTAAATTTAGGTAACTATACTTTAAGCATCGTCACTTATTGTTCTCCACTGCGCGGTTGTATATTTTTACACTAAACAGATATAATACACTTATAGGTACTCATAAGGTGTTGTGCATTTTCCTAATGATATATTATGAGCTAAACATGCTCAAAAATACCCACATTTTATGCTTAGAAAAATGGCCCTGGGAACCAATAATATTTGTACTTCGATCCTCACATAAATAAGGAAATCGATATTATTCGGATGTAGTCGATATTTTTATTGCTCCTTCGTAATATCATAATATTATTATTATTACAAGCCGAGTCGTATATTCTATCATCGACCCGACGCAGGCGTGTTATAATAACATTTTCACGAACACACTTTATAATAAATATTATATGCATGGCTTATAATGACAATTATTGTCAATGTTTAATGTAAAGCACCGTATTTAAGTGTGACTGATCAATCGAGTCGATAATTATCGTCATAAATTCATTTATATCAAACGAGCGATTTTATTATAATATTATAATGTATCACACGATAGTATAAATAATATAGTATAATTTATAATATTATTACATAGGTAGGTATTATATTATATTATTATAATATTGTTGTGACGGCTCTCGATATTTCGTCACGCGAATGGTCCGTAGGTCCGACAGACTTTTTAAACATTCCCACTCGAGAGTCGAGACAATAATATTATCCATTGTTGTTATAATTTATATATCATTTATTCGATTGTAAAATATTAACGTTTTGACGTCGCAGCTAGTTTAATATACATATTATACAGAGCGATTACGATTAAGCGCATACTCACGATCCTATAATATCCGCTATTGTAATGAACTTATTTAAATTCTAATTTTTAGTTATTAGTACTTAGGATACACATTCATCAAAGACTTTATTTTTAAACACTTGAATTTTTACGCAATTAAAGGATTATCCTTGTTATTTACACTTTTAAATAATTATTAATCTCCCTAAATATTGATAAGGTACTTTAAGGTAATAAAGTTCACTTTTTAAAAAAAGAGTTGTTTGTATCGCTATACGTCTCTCTCTCTTCATTACTAGATTGCATATAACAACTCTAAGTATTTTAACACATAACAATATGGTCGTTAACTATTTTTAAAAATTATGAAACCATAATAAATAAATAAATAATTATATAGGATAAAAGTGAGGTGAAACACACTGTATGTAGCCGCATGTGTTAAAAATATTATAATATATATTATACAATATACGAGTATAACAACAGGTGCGTGATCTCGTCGATCAAAATCGGTACCTATAGGTTTGTAGGTATATCATAATAATAATAATAATAATAATACATAATATTTCGTGTGAGTATTTGACTCATATATAATATCTGTATTATTGATATTATTTTCTCCGCTCGTAAGTAGACAAAACGACCTAATTTATATCTCATTCACTTGTACGAGCGTACACACGCATATATACATATATATATATATATATATCGCATAAATCCATCCGTCATTAATAAAAGTGGGCTGTCAAGACGGATAGAATTTTTGGAATTATACCTCCCGTCGATGATTACACATGGAAAAGTTACAAGTGGAAGGTTCTTTGTATGAATGTATATTATATTATTGTCTGTGTGTATTTGATAGTGAGAAAATTACCGACTTGCTGCAGGTTTCTCGGCTGTGGCTGTGGTACAAACCCCTACGGGAATCGATGGCATATCTCATTCTCGTGTATTGAATATTGATACAATAACAATATTATTGGGTACTATTGTGTGTGTGTGTGTGTGTGTCTTTTTTTAAGTGAGTGGGTATACTGCAATATGTAATATTATATATACGTCAAATATTTACGTACAAAGTGATTATTTTTAAGGTAAACAATCATTTTCTCGGAAAGTTAAAATATACTAACGTATGTGTAAAAATATATATATATATATATATATTTACATAATTTACTATTATTACAAAACAATATAAAAATAATAAACTATTTTTGAGTAATCGGCTTTTGATTAGTCACCGTAAGTATATATTATTTACTTACTAGTTACTCATTCTAAATTCGTATTAAAATCGGTAAAAAAGTAGTGTGCTTCTGTATGTTGTCATTTATAAAAAAAAAAAACAATTTTAAAGTGTTGTTTTATAATGTCCTCAAAACATTGTGTTTATAAAAATATTTTTAAAAACATTCATACTTATCGAGATGACAAGTGTTTGACTTTAAAATAATAACCACCATGTATAAATGTTTGTTATTTTAAATGCGTACCTACCCATACAATGTCAGTGGCTTATGTCTAACCTTCAATTTAGGGAGGGGGGATTATAACTTTTTCTATTGATATGGACGATTCCCCTCGATACTTCACGTGTTAATCTACAAATTCTTGAATCTTTTGAATCTTTGTTTAACCGTTTATTTTCATTTAAAAATAATGTCAACAATAATTAAGACGAACACATGACAACACATTGCAATTATGTTGGTATCATGAATATAACACGACAGAGATCTTATATAACATTATTATCTTAGTTAAAAAAGTTATTTCGTTGAATGCTATTTGAGTTATTACTAATCAAAACGATAGATACTGTTAAAGATCGATTCAATGTTATAGAACCACTGTAAAATGTTGTACATTTACATAGCATTTTATGAACGCTTTTCGACTTATCCTCAATTCAAAATTTCAATTCTATAATTGTTCAAATTCGTTTTTTTTGGTTTTAATCGCGGTTCTGGAATATCTAATTAATAACCCACTCACGTAGCACCTACCCGAGCCATAAACCGTCTTCAATTGGGAATATTTATTAAAAGTTTATAAAAATATACCTATAGGAAAAAATTTGTTTTATTTCTTCATGCATCAAAGACTTACCAAAGTCAAAGTTGTATAATGTAATATATATATAAGTAGGTACAGTCATCCTTCAATCTATCTGCCTTCACGGCGGAATGCTGGGCGATTTTAGAAACACTCAATTGCATCAATTGTTTTACCACCAGAGAGTTCCTCATTATTTCTGATTCTCGAGCCAGTATTTTAGCTATTGTCAACAACCCCTTTCTCTCCAAGTATTCCCCCACAATTCTAAAAATTCACACATTATTATTACTCCTGGGATCCAGGTCATTTCACATCTCCTTCTTATAGACCTCAGATCACATAGGAATTCATGGCAGTGGGCATGCTGACTAGTTAGCTGGCTACACTGCTAACCAATCTCACTCGGGTCCTCAAAGGTACCCTTACACTGACCTTATCACCTTACATCACACATCCATACAGGAACTATGAAAGCTGGAATGGAATAAGCTTCCAGAGTCCCATGCCTGTGGATATAGATCGATATTTAAAATTATCCCTAGTCAACTATGGTTTCAATCCCTAAAGATTAGTCACGCCGTCATTATCAAATATTCCAGATTACTCACCGGCCACAACCTACTTCCACACCATTCCTTTAAACTGGGACTCAACGATTGCACATATTACTCCCTACTCAACTGCGGTGGGGACTACTGTGATTTCCAACATGTGATTCTAAATTATCCTTATAAGTCTCTCCAGGAAGCTAAGTGAAGGTCTCTTTTTTCCACTTTTGGCATACACTTTTCCCTCATCAACGCTCTCTCAGCTAATAACGCAAATATAATCTTCCATAATATTAACTTTATATTCCAAGCTGGCCTCCAAATTTAATAGCGTGAGCTTTATTAATATACATTTTCAGTGTTTATGATGTATAACTATAATTGTCGAGATATAACAATAACCATATTAAAATCTCAATAAATAAAAAAAATATATATATATATATATATATATATATATGTACTCAAGGTAGGTTGTTATATTATAATTTATAAGTGTGGAGCTAAGCAAATAAGAGCGTGGCGAGTACTGTGTAGCAATAGTGCAGGTTTAACGGCCGAAAAAAAATAAAATTGATTCGCTTACCGAGTGAGATGTGTGAAAAAAAAGGGTGAAAATTGGAAGCGTGAGAAAACGTCGTTTGTCGCTTGTACGTCCACACACACACACACACAGTATTATAGTGAATTTATTTATTCGACGGCGCAGCTGAGTATATTATACCCGTTTCTGTGTATATTAAGGCGTAATGTCTGTTGGCAGTCCTTTTATTTTAAATCGCAATACATACGGAAAAACAGAGTTGACAGCGACACTGTATATAATAATAATAATAATAACAGCGACAGCAGCCATATATATATATATATCGAGACTGAGCATATAATATTATAAAATCGTCTGTCGCGTGAGCTAATGGGCAGTATCAACCACGCGTATTATAAGACACGTCTCTTATTGGATGAATTTGTATCTCGTGACTTGTATCGTTTGACATTTGTTAATTGTATCTGAATATTACAATATACATATCCGATGTATATTTAGATCAGGGCTTGTGTTTGAAATCAAAATTTCGTTTTGCGTTATTTAAAATCTGAACGTTATACAATTTTTGCGTTTATTGTTTATAGTCAAAAATAATGTCTAATGCGGGGATACTAAATATAATAAACTCTTGGAACTAAACGCTAAGATTGATTACTAAATCACGCGGAATAAATATTTTTTCCAATATTATAACTCTTAATTAAATGGATTTTAAATTATTTCGTTTTGCGTTATTTTTTGTTCAATGGTATTTTATAAAATACGTTTTGCGTTATGTTTTATTTTGTGCTATTTAATTATTTTTGTTTTCCATTTTAATTACGTTTTTTTTTTTTTTTTTGTCATATATAACGTTACTCTAACGTTTGCAAAGCCCTGATTTAGACACTTTTTTTCTTTGGTATAGATAATCTATTTTGTATGCGATTTTTATTATTTTTATAGTCAGATATATTTTGGATACAAATGTAAGGATATACGTTGTTTTTCGCAGAATTCATCGATAATTTATCCGAATACGTTTCTATTTAATTCGTTTCGTGTTATTTCTATTTAGCTGTTTGACGAAATCGCAAAATTAATACCGTAAAACAAGTTTAAAAAAGACGCTGAACACTGTGGAGTGTGCATATTTATGGGGTAAAAATTATCGTTGAATTTTTAACAAAAAAAAAAAAATACCATATTTATAGTTGAACACTGCAGATCACGTGGTGAAGGCCGTTTAGGCAAAGATAAATATTTTCACAGTCTGGACTTCTGATAAACACTATAATCGTCACTCGTTTCAACCGAGTCTACACAATATGTCGAAGTATCAATAAATACATAATATATTATACATGACTAAAAACTGTAAACAAAATTAAATAAATAATAATATTAAGTATTTTAAATTATAGCAATTTTTAATCAATTAAAAAAAAAAAAAATGGTTCCTTTTATCCGATACGCAATAATCGCAGTAATCCGTTATGTTTTTGTTGAATGTAGGTATACGTACATTGATAAGCAAACGTTTTTCTATTACGTTTTTCTCGATACTTTTTTTTCAAACGACTTGCCAATAATTGCCGTCCGTCGATAATATTAATAGTATAAAATATACACGGGACGGTATTAATTTAACGACAGGCGGTTGACATGTGCGAGTACATAACGATGATGATAATAATAAAAATATTATCGATTACAATTATCACATCGACAGCCGACTGCGCGTGTTTACCTCTATACAACATCATTATTATTGTTGCGGTTACGAGCCGGCGGAGACGACGGCGAACAATATTACGTGCACGCTGGCATGATCACAAATAATGCATTTTATGCGACTGCCGAACCCGTTTTCCGAGAGATGTAAAATAAAAAACAAAAAAAAAAAAAGACAAAGTCGACCTCTGCGCACTTATAATGTATACAATATATTATAACGTGTATTATAATAATAATGTATTATACGGTTCCATTATAACGGGCATATATTATGTGTATGATAATGTCCGTGCCTGCGTCAAACTGGTTATGCAGGCGCCGCCGCGATGGTGTCGGCCGCCCGGTCGGGTTGTGTCGCGCGAGCGTCGCGTGTAGCCGGGCGCAAGAGCACTTGCGCGCGTCCGCGGGGGGGAGTGGGTGGGGGGGGGGTGAGGAGTCGACAACTCCGCGGAGACTCGTTTCCCGGCGGTAACATAAAATACAAAAAAAAATATATAATGCCCGTACACGCGTTATTCGTTCGGATGTGTATAATAATAATAATAATATCGGTGGCTGGTGTATTTTTATTATATTATTATAATAATGCCATGGCATATGCCACGCGCTATTATTGTTATTGTCAACACCCCGTTCGCACGTCGCTGCGGCACTACCTATTTATGATATAATGCACGTCTATTGCAGCGGATCACCGTCAGCGTAATAATACGTCACGTTTCTTTTCCGCGATATTCGAGGAGTCTTCTCGACTATTGTGTTGCACGACTATGCGCCACGATAGATAATTGTTTATACGCGCCGTTCACGAGAAACAGAATGTTTTATCGCGTTACGTATTAAATTATATTTTAAAAGTTATATTAACAGCAGTAGGCATTCGCCCTCGGACAAATGCATATTACGTACATCTGAAATATATTAAGGCGATTGATAATAATAGAAAAATTAAATTATTTTTGTTACGTGTTTTTTTTTTATTAAGAAAAACAATCTGCGGTTGCTGTGGCCATTGGACGTAACAGTGCATAATGTAGATATAGAGTTGTGTAGATTTCTGTATAGGTAAATAACATTTTTTTTCTCAGAGTATATAAAATAAGCGAGATAAAACAAAATAAAATACATGTAGATAAATAAATATAAATAATATATATAGATATTAAATTGGTCAACTTCAAAGGTATATTATAATGGTTACAATATATTGTTGTAGTGTGTTGGTTTGTTGGAGCTCGTTACACTGGGTTGATGAGATGTTTTACCGATAGAAATTGCTGAGCTTGATCATATTGGTTGGTTCAGAGCTTATTGTTTCCGCTAGGTCGTCGAATATTTGTAGTTTTCTTTTCTCCGTGTTGTATACTCTACATTCAGAGATATATATGTTTTGCAGTGAGAGCAACTCCACAGAGTGTGCAGATAAGGGGTCTTCCTTTTTCATTAAGTATAAGTGGGTGAGACGTATATGTCCGACTCTGAGACGGTTGATAGCGGACTCATATTTTCTTTGGGTGTTGACAAGGAAGGTCCAAAGAGGTAGTACCTATTGTTCTTTTAATTTCTTTGATCTTGTTAGTCATTTTATTCCATTTCTTCCCACATTGGAGGAATGTATCCGTTTCAATAACATTTTTAATATCACTGTAGGAGAAGAAAGCGGAGATGAGGAAATGAGGAGATGAATGAACTTGTTTGATGGCCATGATGGTTTGTTGATTTCTTGGAGGGTGTATGGAAGTCAAGATTAAGCAGTTGAGAATAATGGAGCAACGTAATCGAGTTTGGAGAGGATAAAAGCTTTTTGTATTTTCATGAGGGCAAGAGACTGGATGCTCCATGAGATATGTGCAAGTTTTTTTTTGTTATATTGAGTCTAGAAGCGGTCGAGTTTTTTAGGTTTAGAATGTGAGGGTTCCATGAGGCTTTATAGTTGAAAGTTACACCAAGGACTTTAAATTTTGGTTGGTCCTAGATTATGTGGTCTCCGATGTTGATAGAGATGTTATATGTTTTCACTTCGAATGAAATTATTTTATCAAAAAATAACAAATACATACAAACGAACAAATTATAATTATCAGTAGTAATGTACAATGACTGTAGAATTATTACACATTACTATCGTTGCATTTTATGAAACCAATACAAGTAGTTCAAAAAAATATCGGAAACATGGTCTATTATGGCTATATATTAGTCAAGTGCTGAGTTTTGATATACACGGTCAGCTAGTAATTACTTTCACTTCCATTGCGATTAATCAATTTCAATAAATTTACAGTCTTTGAAATGTTATTTTTGACACTGAAAAATTTCGAAACTTTTCATTTCAGCAACCTTGAATTTTCAATTGAAACTTTTCATGAGATTTGAAAAATTTCACTTGAAAACAGTTAACATTTTTCTACCTTACATAATATTTGTCTTTACACAACACGTATAACTAGGTATAAGTGTAGGTACATACGTGAAATGGTTTTTTTTTAACATGCAATACGTATTTTAATGTCAAAAACTATTAGAATTTTTAACTAAACACATTCATTTTTATATATTTTTAAGTTATTAACAATAAAAAAATAATATTTTTCGAAAAAACTTTATATTTGTTATTTTTATTGATTGTTTTTAATATTTTGCACAACAAAACTTGCATTTTTAATCTCATATTCAGATGCAGTATGTTTTTATCAGTTTATTATTTCAGTTTTTATTCAGTTGTTATGTATTTCGATGTTTAAAAGTGTAATGTTTTTAATCGTTTCGATCGTTACATAAAAGTATAAAACTACAAATTGTTTCATATCGTAAAGAAAATATATCAATTGAAGATTGGTATAGAATAATTTGTATTTTTAATATCTAAAGTTTATTGTTTGTATTATTACGATAATTTAATATATATACGTTAAATGGAATGATCGAATCGAGTGCAATTCGAACGTAACCTTTTCTGAATCCTAGCGTAATCATTCAAATATTTTGGTTTAGATTGGTTAAGGAGAGCGGTTCGACAATCCCCATCTATATTAACGCCATCGTAATGAATTAATAAATAATAATTATTATTTAACTTGTTCGTGCGTATTATATTATATTATAGCTCAAATAAGATACTACAACTGCCTACTTATAAAAAACCAAACGAATACTTGATAGCCAAAGACAAGTGTTAATTAACATTTAATTCAAATAATATATAATATTCAACAAGTACCTATTCGAAATAATATATTATAATTACCATTTATCTTGTTGGAATCTAACATTTATCGACAACGCGTCGTCGTTAGAATATTATTATCTCTAGTGGCCGAGTGACTTTGGTCGCGAGTCGATAGCCTCATAAAATATTATGTTATTTTTATCACGCCGGCACTTGTAAAGTCCGGATGTATTTTTTAAAATACATAATTTTTCTACTATCAATAAAAATATATAGCATTCGTTCGTACTGCGCGTACACTGATGCTGAATACGCTACCGACATCTTTTCGTATGCGATCAATATATTATTATTTTCTAGTTAGTCGGCCGCTGAATTGTTTTCCATAAAGCTACAGCAATAACGATATAGGTATAAAGGTATCATATTTGACTTTTGTGGGATTATAATAACATAACTCAATATCGTAGGTATATATTATGATATTATATTGTATTTTACTAATGCCACCGCACTGCAGATAAATATTGTGCCGTAATTGTTTGTAAAAAAAAAAATACCACGTCGGCTCTACTTATCTACAGCAGACAATATATTATTATTACCTATATAAAATATATACCGCTGACGTGGTGGTAGTCTTTATTCTTGAACATGATTTTTTTTTTTTTTTTTTTATAGGACTTAATTTGAGAATAATGACCTCTGTATGTCCCCGAATTAAATTCTTTTCGGAAGACAAACTAGTATTTTTGAATTAAAAAACGGTGCTTTAATGATTTTCTAAACGGCCGCCATTTAAACGAATATATAACGTGAATATGAATAAGTCGAGTACCTATTACATCGCGTACTGCAGCGAGTACAATTCCATAAAATAATATTAGGTATATAAAGCATACAAGCCCGTGTTTGAGTGCATTAATATAATATTATGTTTATGAATGCTATTATAATAATTTTACCTACGTCTAGTTATAAAATAACCATACATGATAAATAATATATACGCTCTACGGGGGCGTATCCATGGTTTTATTTCGTGGTCAGGAGGTTGGTAAAAATAATAAATGAATAAATGCGTATTTGGTATGATATTATAATATGGTCTACTACGTTATAATGAATCAGCCAAACTTTATAATGATAGTTTAGGTTAGGTAAATATAACGGCATTGCGTTTGTATTTAAAACTATAAAAACAAAACATTTAAAACATAACAATATGTACCTGCTATACAAGCACTAGTACCCACATTAATAGTAAAATACTAAATTAACATTATAAATAACGTTAAACAAAACGACAAGACTTAAATAATACGGCCAAATAGCGCGAGTAAAATACCTGATATAATATAGTACTGTAATAATATATCAAATTATAATAGCTAATGGTTGTTTTAAAAAAAAAATGTCGTTTTGCAATGATTTCAAATTATGTAAAAGGAAAATGTGTGTCCAAAAACGTTAACGCTTTTCGAGCTATAACGAGTGTTGGCTGTTAGAGCAGACCACTGTACGGTGTACGATATATTGTTATTATTATTGTAAGCTGCCCGTCGAAAAGAATAAGAATAATGGTCTATGCTGTACATATTTTTCTGAACGCGTACCTACCTAATAACGAATTCTTTTGTGTCGTCGGAAGAACTGCCGAAGAAACGTTGGTCGGTTGGTAGGTATATATATATTATAATGTCAATATGGCGCATGGCTTGACGAGCAACAATCGAAAATAATAATAATAATGTATTCTTATCGTATTGTCACGACCTATCTTAATCCCAACCATCGCCAAAGTCTATTCAATTATTCTATTCCGCATGTCCACGATGTGAACGGCAGCGAACTGCAGCGATGTTCACGGCCGTAACACGATTGCGCACTTTTTACCTTTTTACCTGTAAAAAATACAACACGATTGCGCACTTTTTACCTTTTTTTTATCTTATAATTATCAGTAACTTTACCGTGATATATAAAGTATCTAAAAACATTTATTTCAAAAATTAAAAAATGACAAAAATCAAATAATATTTACAACTTTTTAGCACAAAAACGT
>JACXSJ010001235.1:0-106682 GCA_014851325.1 Pentalonia nigronervosa | reverse complement strand
GTAATTTCAATGCATTTCTGATTTTGCAACACCGCGTTTGCCCGCGTTCGGAATCGCCTAGTGTTTAACTAGCATGTAAAGATCAAGATAAAAATTATTATAATTGTCTCGCTCAAACACATTATAAGAAACTCGCCCAAACACATTACTTTTATTATGCGGATAAAAAGATAATTCGTCCAAACGCAGACCGCCCTTCCGGCGATAGTCACGTTTTTCTTATAGGCCGACGGGAAAAATCAGCCGCGCAGTTACTCGCTTGCGTATACAACATTGAAGCATACACTATGTACCGCGGTCACCTAAGGTTCAGTGCTTAAATTGGGAAAAGAATAGAAGGGAGGTGCAAAAGTTTAAAAAAAATATACTCTTCTAATTATTTAAATGTCTTATTGATTAGAATATATTTAGAAGGAGTACGTATAAATATTTTTTAAAAAGAAGAGGGCTCTGTCCCCCCATGTTCCTTCTCAATTCAAGAACTGCTAGGGTCCAAGGTGACCAGGCGAATGTAAATTCCTACGTAAGACCTATCAGGTAAAAAAAAAATACATAATACAGTGGAACCTCGATAAGTCAAACCTAAATAAGTCGAAAACCTTGATAAGTCGAAATAAATTCTGTTCCCGTGCGAAAACTTTAGTAAATTACTGACCTCTGTGAGTCAAAAACCACAATAAGTGGAAAAAATTTGATTTCCCTTAAATTTCGACTTATCCAGGTTTCACTGTATGTTGGTTCCTACACGGCGGAAAAATGATATATATAAAGTATTTAAGTTCCTACTCGGAAAAAAAAAATATATATATATATATATGTATAATCAAACTGATGATGTCTTAAAAAAATTATAAAAATTTCGTAATACATTTTTTAATTTTATAATTGTAAAAGAAATATAAAAATATCATAATAATCAAAGTGTAATGAAACTGATGATGTTTAAACTAACTTTGACCAATATAGGTACTTAAGTAATTTTTTTTTGCTATGCAGGAACTTACATACGTACCTTTTTTACCGTGTAGGAATTTACACATCTCATTTTTATATTCATGTAGGAATTTACATATTTCATTTGTAGGATGATTAACGTATATATTTTTTTACCCGCTATTCTCGTGTGCGGGAACTTATGATTCTTCGGGTGATCTTTGCTGACGTCCGCAGGTGGTTTACCCCTTGCTCATGAACGTTAATCGTCATGTTTTCGGTCTCGGAGAAACGAAACGGTGGCCGTCAACTATTGTCTTCGTGTTCATACCGCGCCATATCCTCAAGGATTCCTTTGAGACCGATGGTAAACTTTATAATATGTATTTCACCGTTGCTCGAGCGGTGGACGCGAAATACAAATAATATTATAATAAGATGTGGAGCACGGAACACGGAAACAGATATCGCACTGTTCAAAGGAACCGATGTTTTCCGTGGGTCCTGCTGCCACAATAAGCGAACAAGCGATGCGCTGCTTATCTGCAGTTATCGTTTATCGTATGTACTCTGACGACATCTTGTTCTGAGATAGCATAGCATCGTTTAAAAGGATAACCTCGATTAAAAAAAAATAGCACAAATTGGGACTCGACGTATTTTATAGAATACGCAAGTTGGGTCTCAGGATATTGATTTTAAGAAAACTCAAGTTGGGTTACCATAGCCTATATATTAGCGTTACCCAGAAGATACCACGTGGAGGTTGGCTAGAAAGTCTCCCTAAAATTCTGTTTTTTTTTTTTTTTTGTTGTTGTTACTTTACTCTAATATGTATAAAATTATTATTACATTTTTTTTCATAAAATTTACATTAATACACATTATAGTTTAAATTATTATTTTTTGTCCATAGTTATTTTTTTCTTTTTAATTAGGAAAGAAATTTAAAAGACGCATCTTTCACAAAACTTAACCGGGTCAATTCTCCAATTGTAAAACAATTCATTTCTCTTAAAAAAATTTTTTTTTCGGCTGTGTTGCTGAGCTTCGAAGTTATATGTAAATTTCACTCTAAATTCCAAATAAAGTATCAATTCCAGTATTACCGTCGTTATCGATATCATTAAGATAAAATATTATCGCGGATCCAATTCCAGTATTATATCTTGTAACACTGCGAACCCAATTCGTGTTTAATTGAAACAATTAAATATACAGTGACTCAACTTGCGTTTTCCCGTTTGACGTTTATTACCGGATCAGTCATCGTACGCCATCCATCATTTGTTTTTTATTGTATATTATAAGGCGACGTAGTCGTCGAAATATTTGTTTTTTACATGTAACAGTATAATATAATTGTTTCAAAAAGTGTTTGCCTTTGCATTTGTGGGATCGGATAGAAATGCAGTTTCTAGTAACCCTAAGTTTTAGTGTTTTACTTAATTATTAAGAAAACTAGAAAATACTAGGAATTTTTCACTTATATAACCAAGTACTTCTATAAATATTACTAATCAGTTACACGTGTTTGAGTTTAAAATGAAGCAACTATTGTAAATTAAATATGTTAAAACTATTTAGCTCGTTATAAATAACGATAATTGATAGGTATAACCTAATGTCCACAATTATATCTTACAGTATGTTGTTGTAATGCATTTTACTACTTAGTATTTACTTACCCACTGCTCATAACCATCTATAGAATAGTAGTAATAATATTGTAATTTTACGAACGTAACGTATTATAGTAATGTTAAAAGAATGCCACTCACTCGACGGACAGTTTTCAGTGGGAATATAATAATATACAAATATACAATAGGTATATAGACACATATAGTTTGTAAACAAACCACAGCTATTTGTACAAAAACTCGTATAGAAACTTGAAACGTGTTGCATGTCGCACGTCTAATGGTATATATTTTATAAACGTTCATATAATAATAGTAATAATATATTAATATATTCTATTATATAGCAACTACATATGTCGAGTGAAATCGGTTTATCGATTAAATTTGAAATTTTTTAAATTTAAATTTTTGCAGTTCTTTAGAGATACCTATACGAATTTGTAAAGCTTTCCGAAATTCCAAAACTGCAGAGATCACACAATACAATAATAATACCTGTATATAGTACCTATCATAATATCATATATGCTCGTGACAGCAGTCGGATAGACATATTTTGGATACTCGGATAGATATATTTCGAGACTTAAAGAAATTAAAGTGTTTAATCAAAGTATGATTTTTTCTGAAATTTCGTGCTACAGAAGGAGGGGGGAGTATTGCAGTGGTGACATGTGCATTGACGCATTTGATATTGTATATTACCTATCTACTGCAGAGAGTAAAATTTCGATTTTTGTAATACAAAAATATCATGTCGGTTTACTCAAATAATTATAAGGAATAAGGTATGTGACAAACGTTAGCGGTGAAATCGGCGTGCAGAATTAAAACACCTGCATACAAGCGTATAAATATATTCAAATTTTTTTCATATAAAATGGGTTGGCCGAATTTCAGAATCTATATTAAGAATATCGTTTAGTTATATATCGTATTAAATTCTTAAACCACGCACGTCATCATTATAATATTATCTTAAGTTTTTGATTGCGAACACGGTCGAAGTCTGTAGGATTCAGATACATTGACGGTACTGATGAAATATATAGCTATCGATCTGCTCTCGAAAAGGAATTCTTGGAGCTATATATACCTATGTTATATGGGTCAAAATAAACGTCAAAATCGACGTGTCTCGATAAACAAGCGTTGCGGTTATTACAAACTTGACAAACGGCGGTATATTATAATATAATAATATTATGGGTACGGTAAAAAAATCACAACGATATTATATTATTATCTATTACTTTCATCTACAAAATAGTGCGAAAATAACGTATACGAAATCGCGTGCGCCCGCATATATAATAATAATATTTGTCGATTGTGGTCGGCCAATGTTATTATGTGAACGTTATATATTATTATCATTATGATTATGTTCGATTTTTATTGTCGAACCCATATTATAACGACGATGCCGTCGTAATATTAACGTAATTATATAACACTCGCTAAATAGTTACAAGCTACAATATTGTTATGTTCGATCGGCATTATAATATGGATAATACACCACTACATACTTACTACATCTATATAATATAAACCGAGTACGAACACGCGCTAATTTTCGAGAAATTCGGACGGCTGCAGTTACAATCTATATATTGTTATATGTTGTGCATATATTATAATGCCAGCAGCCGGCCGCGTACTTCATAACTATTCAATCCCCCCAGCCCAGGGCACAATTTAATAGGTATATCGCATAATATTATTTATAGGTCAGTTGCTTTACCTGGTACAAGAATTGAGGTATCGCGATACTTCATCGAACGCTGCAAGTGCGCTTTTCAGCTACATAATTATAATGTTATAGCCACTCTGCAGTTTCCCGCAGTCCTTAAAAATGCCGGGTCTTTATTCGTCCAAAAGGATCAATTTTATTCATTTAGAAAACTATCGATTCCCGTCTATTCAATGATTTCGCAAATATATTGTATATTATTTTGGAAATGTGCAGTGTCAAACAAAAGTTATTATTCCTATTAAAAAACTATACACACTAGGTACAAGATTGATTATTATTATTTTTCAATGGTTTAATAATAATTTAATAAACGCGAAAGATTTAACAATATTTTGAGAAGAGCATGATGGATATAGGTTTACAAACAAACGTAATATACAATATATGCACAGAGTTGTGATGGCGGAAAGGACAGGGTTCAGGATTTTTTACAACATATATTTTCGTAAAAAAAATTGTCACAGAAAACGTAATATTATTCCAAAATGCAAAACGGTAAGTACCGCGCAGCTTTCTAGGATAGTACATCTGGCATCAATAATTATAGGTACACACATAGAAATAGGATAGTTGTTTTAACTCTACATGTTCTTAATCATGAAAACTGAAGTTAACTGTATTTGTCAGTTAAATTTACTAAAATGGAACGTTAATCTAAATAAAACATCTTAACTATTTAAAGGTATCGAGATAACTTATTAAGATTGTAAATTTAAGAATCGATGTTGGGTATTTTAATATTTTTGGAGGGTTAAATTTATTAAAAATTTGGGTTATTATATAGGTAAATATTATATTTATTAAACTCGCCAACAATAATACTAAATATGAGTGTATCACTGCGTTTGCTTGTACGAGTGTATACATCGCTATCACCGATTGTGGAAAAGGTCAAGATATTTTGTTTTATAAGGATTTGTTTAAATCATAAATACAATCAGTAATGATTAATTACCAAGTAAAAATTGAGTACGCATTATTATTTGTAATAAGACGTATCAAAAGTCAATGGTTCTAGCCTCTGGGTACCTATTAGGTAATTTCATAAATAATTAGTTGTGTATTTCATAGGTGCATGTATTATATTGATAATAGCTATCTACATAATTTTTGGGGTTTTTAGTTATTTTTGACATTTTAAGTTCTACTACTAGAACCATATGCCGTATGGAGGAAACTTTTTATAGTTTAAAAAATAAGTAATATATTGTGTTGTCTTTTATTTACTCTCTTATTGTCTTATTGCTAAAGATAAAATTAAAACGAAATAATGTACATATACGGGGAGTCAATTCATATACAATTATAAAAATTAGCCATTTATCTTACCTTCGTAGTCAAATAATAGGAATATCTATTTAAATAACAATGTTTTCTATATTAAATAGACGATAGGTGGCTGAGTAGATTAGCGTTAAGTTAGGGTTATCTATAACCATATCCATATACAGATCGAATCCTGAGACTTCCGATAAACGTAAATTTAGCATTTTTTTTAAACACATTTCAACAACCAAATTAGTTATTTTAAGTCTTTGAAAAAGTTGCGTTACATATAATAATGCAGTCGTAACGATACTTTTATAAAGTTAATTTGAATTAAAATTGTTAGTTATTTTGACTATTCTAGATTGGTCGTTATAACTGAAAATATACGTTAAATTAAATGGTAACTTTTAACTATATAGCGTATTCAAATTAACACTCCTTGAGCCCTGAACGAAATTTAACGCTAAAATGTGTGTGGAATTGACTACATAAGTATTCAAAATAACTCCACAGTTGTATGCGTGTAGGTACTGACTGCTTGAGACCAGTGACCGCACTGGGAACAAATAATAACGAAAAAAATATGTATTGTCTTCGTCGGAAATCTCGCAGCTTCCATGTCGGGCGCGTTTACCCGAATTAAACATAAGGTTAGTGGTGGTGGGGGAAGAGAAGGAGGAGAAGGGGGTTGTTCTGTCGTACATCGGTCTTGGCCGTTGAGCAGACACGTCGGCGTTTTCCACGATCGCGATCATCTCGCAGAGGACAATCTCCGAATGTATACGAAATAATAACCATTAGTTATATCGCCTGCTCCGATCGGTCGACAACGGCCGTTGTCCGTGTAATGATGGATGTAGTATGATATATTATTATTATTATTATTATGAATATTGATATCACGATCAATCGCACATATTATATTATAAAATATTTTATATCCACAGTAGACGCCGTTTATGAGACTCACATTGGGACCAGTACGAAGTAAGTCTTATACCCGATTGAATTTTATAGACGAAGTGGAAAAAAAAAACAAACATTTTAATTAATTATTAACTTTATTTTGCTATTTACTTTTTTTTATTACATATTTGCATATAAGATGTTATTAGACATTATTAATTAATTATAAATATAATATAGTACATACATACATACATATTAACTTCCATAGATTTAAACTTTTATAAATTTGAAATGCGATAAAATTTGTTGTAGGCACATACATAATATATGGCATGAATATAAACCAATAATAAGTACAAAACCAACACAAAAGTTTATTTTCTATGATTTTTCTTTCGAAATTTAAGTCTTATAACCGAAATGATGAGTTTTAAAACCGATTTTTTTTTAATGAATTTGAATACGTCCGGACTGTTTTAATCTGTTTTAATATCCGCGAGTCTTACAAGCGGTGTCTACTGTATTTTCTTTTTTCACAATTTCAACAGTTAGAGGCACGCATAATAATATATATAGATAAATATTATGATCAATTGATATTACACGGTTGACACATAAATATTATATTTACAGTAGTTTAATATTTTATTATATAGTTGCGGATACCGCGCAAAGAAAATCGACTACCAGCTATTCCGAACGGTGACTCGTCGCGAGTGTGCATGTTTACTACAGCGTAACTATATTCTTCAATGTCAGTATGTTACGTTTTGTGTCTTATATAATAATAAATTGACAAGTAAATGCGTTTTGGCATATTATGTGTATATGATAATATTATGTTGCAGGTGGGGTTTGGATCTTTTCCGATCGTGGAAAAGGATAAACAAATGTGAGATGTATATGTGCGTCTGCAATAATACCTGACAATATTTTCTTGCGACTTTGCATTTGATTATGGCCTGGGGGCGAGGGGGTAAGTCAGATCATATCAAAGCCGTAACTGAAAACAAATTTTGGTGGGGGGAGGGTCCAGACCCCTGAACCTCCTCCCAATTACGGCCTTGGATTGTATATTGATGTAAACCGTCAGGTATTTAATAAACTACTATAATTGTTTAATGTCAAGTATTTTAGGTCCATATATAGGTATACATTTCTCTTACGAATAAACAACGCGTAGTACGACGTCGACGGATTGGGTCTCGATCTGGGACATATTTAAGAGAGAACCAGACATATATTAAACAATATAAAATATATTAAAAGTATACGGTTTATTATTATTTCGATTATTGTTTTACTACCATCCGAGTTATATTTGTTTTGTAATCTGTAGTAAACTTGGTTGTGACTGTAACTAATTTATATTCTGTTGGTGCTCCCCCCCTTCACCACACCGTTAGATATTCCAAAATATGCCCCTGATCACGATTATACGGTTGTATTGAAATCTAATCGGTCGCAGCTATATATATATAATATTATATACGCCGACTGACATTTATCATACATATCGCTGTCTTTATAACAACGTGAGAGCGAGATATTAAACATATATTAAACACACGCACCAATCCAGTAATTTGTTTGTTCATGTTTGATATTATTATTATTATTGACTAGCGTATTTCAAACCGTATTTTGTTTGTTAGAATGGTTCAACAAAATGTGAGAAATTAGAATTACCGATCAATACTATTTAACAGATAATTCATCATCATCATTGTTATAATATATAATGTATATATTATGTACGTATTATGCACCCGTTTTGCGTTCCACCACGATGGCCAAACACGGAAAGAGACAACTTCATTATAACAGGCAGTAGGTGCGTATAAAATATAAATTCGCTACCGTCGTGGCAATATCAATATCATTTATTTCATGTTTTTGAAATTGTTCAGGAAGCACAATATACTAAATTAATACGTCTAGTATCAGGGACGGATTTAAGGTACTGCGAACTATGCGGCCACAGAGGGCGAACAGTTTTGGAGAAGCAGTAAAATTGTATTGAACATTTTAAAAGTTTCTATGCAGTAAAAATACTTAATATTTTAACGTTTATTTTACCGTTTATGTAAGGACATTTTTCAGAAGTGATTTTTTTTGGATAGAGGTGGAAAATTGTTAAGTCCTCCCTCTTCAGTAGACATTCTGGGGAAACAAACCTGCGTTATAAACCAGGCATAACGCCTTGCGATTTGTAATACGACAATCCATATGTTCACTTTACGCATTATACGGAGTACTCGTTATTATTATTTTTACGGCGGACTTACCGAAATGTCGATGATTTTCAAGAGGTTTAAAATTACGTTAAATCGGAGACAACAAGAAATGTATAAACTGTTTTACGCAGACCGCACAATCAATATTACTATATTATACAAAGGTATAATATAAATTAACAGCTGTAATTAGTGCAATGGAGTTTTAAATACAAAACCATTACACAAATAATGGTTACGACTGTTGTAATGAAGAATTCCTATGGTTAGTGCGAATAGTGTTATGTAAGAGTTACATTTTGGTTATATTATATTAACGCGAATAGAAACGATTAAGTCGTCGTAAACGAAACAATATAAATACGACACAATATAATATAATATCTACACCGACTGGTTTGCTAAATCCAGCTGGCACATCATCATCGTAGCTATATTGTAAAACGATTTATCACAAAATCATTAATTGCTAATTCCCCCGGAGTGCGTGTCATTCAAAATCAATGAATCACTAAATTTCACCAACGCTGTCCGCTGCCCGTTGCGATCTCGGCTTTTAAATTATGTGTTTTGAATAATTTTATATAGTACCTACTACCTATATACATATCTACTGAGAAGCTAAACATACACATATTATCTATTGGATTTTGCAATATTATAAAAAACTATGAATTAATTAATTTGGACGATTTGATGAATAATAAACTGATATTAATTACAGTATTTACAAATGCGTAATGAATGACGAAATAAAATACAATTTGTATTATAATATTTTATTATGCTAGCTAACAGTATAGGTATTACTGAACACGTATTAATTGTACTATAATTTTGAATTAAATCAATTGTAAAAAGCTTGATAGAAAATGAGATTTATGCAGTTATGTACAATATGTACATAAACAATCGTAAATCATCAAAACAAATGCAAAAAAGAAAATTGCTATGAATGTTAAATTATATTATAGCAGGGGTCTTCTACAACCACGATGTTATAAAACGTTATGAAAATCGATTTCCGTAAAAACGCTATAGAAATGAATTTAATTAATGAAAAATTGTGGTGGATTTTTAGGTATTATATAGAATTTAAAGTATCAAATCAAAAATATAATAACGAATTATGCTGCTTAAATGACTACATTTGAACAAACAAATATAATTAATTAATGCACCTATCCTCACTTTCTATTCCTCTTCGCCATCTTCCCATTCACTTTTACTTACTAATACTCGTCAATCCGTTACTTTTTTTACTTAACAAATAACCCTTTCATATAACATTATTATTTTTTTACTAGTTATATTATTATTATTTTTTATCTTCGTATAATATATTATACTGGTCTCATCGTTATCATTGCAGTATATTTTCACTATATTATTATTATAGTTTGGTACCTTAGCCATTATTCAATTATTAAAAATATTAAACTATTATTATTACTTATTCGTATAATAAAACGAAATACTTATATAATTGTACTTAAATAAATAATATTATAGATATATTTTGAATCATTTTAACTACTTAATTATTATATTTTAATTTTATGCCTGCTTTGGAATATAGTTAACTTGTATTTTAACAGTTTTATTTAATCACAGAGTAGTGATTAGACTTGCGATTTAAGAATATTTTCTATTCATCTAGCTTGCAGATCTTCAATTCTTTAATTAATTAGTATTACCATTAATTATTATTATCCGCAAAACTCTGAAAGTATACATCTAATTTTTTAGTTTATCGTAATAATACATTATCGAAATATAATTTATATCTCAATTAATAATTTTGGCTCAGTATAAGTTGTAGGTATACATAATTAATAAAACATAGTTTATGGCTGTCAAACAAATTTAAATTATCATGAAACCCCTATAAACATTTTGAACGTTAATTATCTATATATTGTTATTAATTGTTCAAAAGTAATTGAACATATATTTTTATGTTGAAACTATACGGACACACTCGTTTCATGAATTCGGTACAATATAATAATAATATATATATATAGAAACTACTAAACCACACTTGTAACTAAATAAAACTGTTAAAATACAAATGAACTATATTCCAAAGTGGGCATAAAGCTAAAATATAATATTTAGGTAGTTAAAATCATTCAAAATATATGTATAATATTATTTTTTTAAGTATAATTATATAGGTATTTCGTTTTAATAAAAAAGTAAATTGACCTTGAATAATTGATAACATACACATATTGTATTATGTGTTTGTAATAAATTATTATTATTTTCGTTTTATTATATTAATGATAATACGATAGTAACGATATAATAATTATATATATAGAAACTACTAAACCGCACTTGTGACAAAAAATTAACGTTAATAGTATTACATTTGTAAATTTATATAGGTATAATAGGTACCTACCTAACGGTGACTTAAGAGTAGAATATCATAACGAGTTTTGGCCGCTTTGTTCGTCTCTCTTGGAAATCTTCATTTCTAATGTAAATTGGTTAAGAAAATATGTCCGTTGTACCTATACTATACATATTATATGTTCTACGAGGTCAATACAGCAATGAAATATAGTGCGTATTATTGTTAATTGCTTGTCAACAGTAATTTAATACTACACAAAATTTCACTTTTGCCATAATAATATTCTACTTGTCGTTCCTAGACGGAGCGGTACTAATACGATAATACAAACCTACATATTATTATTATAGTAAACCAGCAGGTCGTACATCGTATATTATGTTATGCCATGTGCATTTGGCATTGGATTCAGATTTTTTTTCTCCTATCCCCTGCACAGCACCGTCGTTGCCAATACGTCAAACCCGATGGCAACGCGTTTTGCTAAATTTTTCTTCTTCTTCTTCTTCTTCTTCTTCAGATGCCGCTGCCGTCTTTTAATTGCGAATCGTTATTATTAAAGCGTATATTTGCATACCTAATCGTATATTATAATAATAATATAACAGTTGCCGCGAGTTCGTGTTTAAAATTTGGAACAGAATCAAAAAACATCTCAGTGACAAAATTATGGACCACGCAGCGGTTTAGCATAACACCCATATAATAATATCATGTCCTATATTATATATTTATACACGATATTTTTATTATAATATTTTAGTATAAATCCGTATATTTTAAGAATATGTAGACTGGCCGGACGTATTCGTCATTATATTGTTGGTCGAAAACCAACACAATATTACATTACATTATCACCTATCTATATATTGAGAGATCGTAGTCATTATATTATTATAGTTTGTTACTCGGGACAATTTTTTATCTGAACGTACACTGCACCCCACGATAAAAATATTATTAATTTATATTTAAAATTATCCGTATGTAGGAATTTCGCGTATATTCCCAACGAAAGTCTAATAAACTGTCGATCGTGAGTTTATGAGATGTTCGCTCGGTGGTTATACTTCAAACATTATTTATACACTGCGCGTCATATTTGTACACATTTTTAAAATAGCGCTTTATCATTGAGTCAGTAATATAATTCCGTGTACGATTTTATTGGGTTTTTGAACTAAAAAACCAGTTGATAATTAAAATTATTAATTTCCAACACTCGTAAAATAATATAATACAAAGCATGGATAAAGTTAATGGGTATACAATAAACGACCTATAGCCTCCTCCGGTAGCCTATAGACGTATAATATGAAAATATTTAATCACCTTTGATAAAAATCCGGTTTGTACAGCTCGTCGTGAATATATTTATGTTTCTGCAAGCGACACGATTACTAGAAATGCCTCATTGTCTATAAAACTATTAAACATGGGACAATTTTTTTTCAACAAAAAAATGTGTTTCCCGATAAAAAAAAAAATGTAAATATGCAATCTAGAGATTAAAACAATTATTTACTCCGATAGTCGCATACTAAATGCTGAACAATATATCATATTATATATATATATATATACATACATAAAGGTATGTGTCTGTTGCAGTGACGTAATTGGAAACGTTCGCGTCGTACGGGTAAACCGTTGGCGTTATAGATTTTTATTCCAAATTATTATTACTATTATTAACATATTTTTATAAAAATCTGCTATTCAAATTAAAATAACAGAGTGATTGGATGGAGACGGATAATAATTTTCTTCTGCATAGTGACCGCGTATATCCGACCTCCCGTGGCTACCATATACCGCCAACTGTCTTGTATATAATATAGTAAATCATTTACGCAACAATCGTATACACGATAATAATAAAATAATGTATTAATTGCCGAACGTCAAAATTAATTAATTTCAATTTTAACCTTTGTCGAGTTGATGATAAAATTCGTTTTTTACATTGCAGACTCAAAAAGATCAAACGATTTAATGACTTACCTAGACACATAACTTCCTAGATGACTAGGTATAACAATGTTTTATTATTCTATTATTCTGTTATTAATATTTGCACTGTTCATAAAATGTACAATAATGTACCTTTCGTATATGTAATACATACGTATAATGTAGAATATTATATATATATATATATAGGTATTATTACAAGCGTATTTATGACAACCATTATCTTTTCCATTAAGATGACGTTTGACATTGAATATTGTTAAGCAGACATTATAAATTTAACCAAGTTCGTGATTGATGATGGAAAACAAAATTACTAGCTGAATAATACGCGATGTAATAATACGTGACCCAGACTAATTGATTTCTAAATTCAATTATTTTTAGAAACATTTTAATATTTCAACTGTAACTATATGAAACATTGATTTTCGTCAATTTTACAATAGTATTGTTATCGGAATCTATTTTCTATTTAGATTCTGGTTGTTTTGTTTTAGAAATTAAATTCCAACCTCTTACACGCGTATTAGGATATTATAAGTATGCATATTACTATATTATGTTTACACGTATTAGCTAGTATACGATATTACGAATAATATTAAATTGGTTTATAGCTATTTCCTCTTAATTGTGTATCCAAACACTCGACTCGGTTAATTTAAATTAATTTCGGTTAGTTTAAATTTATTTCGATTAATTTAACTCGATTAACTCAAATAATACCCTATGACGGATGTAGTAAAGAAAATGCTGCCGCACAGTCACGTGTTAAATAATAATTTCGGCTGGCGTATTTTTAATTATCATACGCATCGAATATAATATACAAATATACTCACACGTGTAAAAAATATATATTATGACACAGTACGACGACCAACTTAAAAAAATTTATCAACTGGTTATTTGTTAGAAATAAGTTGATTTGCACTGCGCGTCTGCGCCCATGCGTCTTGTATACATTAATGAAATGCACTCTTAATGAAATTCATACGACCATTTACACAATACCTACGTTATTTTTTCAATTCGGTATTTTTAATTTTAATTAATATATTTCGAAATTAAAGCGAACTGTTCTTGCTATTTTTGTGCATATCACCAAATATGTGATGAGGATGAGCATAACTAACAAAATAAGATTTTCAAGTCCGGAAAATAGACTGAAATCACATGCACCCTTGCAGCGATCTTAGCAGCCATATTAATGTCGCGGTAAAACTGTAGTACAAAAAAGTATAAAAATATCGTAAGTACTCGTATATATAAACAATGTTTGGAAAGTCAATTATACATATTTTGTATAAAAACATTGCAATAACATCATATTATAATAGTTTTACATTTTGCATAAAATATAAAAATATATAAAATATAATAATTAAAAACATCGCATAATATTATAATATATTAACCACTTATCATTTTTAAGTACAAAATATCACATAAAATATTATAATATAAAAATAAAACGGAATATTAAAAAATACCATTTTATCGTCAAGAATTACAAACATTTTTTTTTTATCAAAAGATACACAAGTGGGTACCGCTCTGCTGTGCAGTAGGTGAGGGGTGACTGTAATGGATGTGTTAAACTTGAATTCAATGATATAAAATCATTGTATACGAAAAACGATTCTGAGCGAAGACGGTCTGTCGGCCAAATTACTATCTAAGTATATTTTATGATATTATTGCTATTAAAATAATTTATTTTACTATTAGACATTATTAATACGCAATAGATTGAATATTATTGCTTGTAAAAAATTAAATAATATACCTACATTAAATGTTAGGAGTACCTATCCATGAATAATATTTTTAAATTATAACAGAATAACTAAAATCGTTATTCTTCGTTTAAATATATAATTTTTTCTAAATTTCAACTTAAATGTCTTTAAAAGAAAACTATGTTTATATATTTTTTTTGATTTTTTGGTCACAATATTAACAACTTATGAGAAATCTTGTATTACATTTTCAAGTTTTTTCCATACTGTCAGTACCTATATTGTTTTATTTTGTAACTTATTAACCTTTCTTCTTTTTTAAGTCATTAATAAAATCCCAGATTGATGGATGGTGAGAAATTAGAATTTAACACATTATTAAAACAATTATGCCTCTATTAATATTGGGAAGTTTAACTTTTATTTTATTGCGATATTAATTGCTGTGATATCATGACATGGATTCCGACAATAACACTCATAGGAATCTGCAGCAGGTAACAAGTATAGTATTATTAAAATATTATTAAAGATCGCAATGAATGCTTAATAACATAAATGGTTGTGGCAAAAAAAAATATTACTCTTACTAATCAACAATATAGGAAATATAATTATTTTGAACCAAAATTAATGAATCGTGGACAAGATGCTGCGGTTACTTTTCATAATGTCGTGGAAAAAATGTCGCAGTAAGAATATCGCGTATCTATTTATGCGGATTATCGAGAGTTAAATGTTAATCACTCGAATTGTTTATCCGATAAAGGCACACAAGAAAACGTATACACATCATAATATGTACACAGATTGGTTATTATAATAGAAAACACTCATTATTATTCGAAAAATCTTAACTCTTTATCTATCAACCTAACCTTCGAAATTTTGAAAAATGTTTGATATATTTTATTATTATATTATTATTATTATTTTTTTTTTTATTATTATATTTTATTTCGTATACTCAATAAATATGTATTCCTGAGGAATCCCGACATTTTACACTGCCCTTATTTCTTTAAATCCTTTAGGTCTGTTAGTTAAATAAAACTGAAAAATGGAATAAAACTATTACCTAGGCGGTATGGAGCTATGCGCTTTTGCACAATTTTTAGCTAACATTTAAATGATTTCAAATAAAAAACGATATTTTACTCTACGTATCAGACTATATACGAAATAAAAAATGTAATAGTTTTGTCGTCAAAATATCGACGCAATGCCGTGTTTGCCGTTAAAATGATCACAGTGCATTAATCACACGTGCCTGGCATACGAGTATATTATTAGACATTAAATATTATTCAATCGACATGGATCATAATATGACCATATATGCATATATTATTGCGACATCTTATTAAATAATAATTATTCGTGGTAAAATCCGAGTCCAGTGACAGACGTGCGTGTTGAATGCAGTAGGCATTAATGGAAACCTCGCATCAGATTTTATAATATATAGTAATACATTTGTGTACGGTGGTGGACAGCAGGTTACAATAATAATATTATTATTGTAATGACGGCCCATCCGGTCGGCAATGGTTTCGTAACAATATATTGTCCGGCACACGTAAAATTAATAAATAAAATTAATAGCCGCTGTAGCTGTATTATATATATAGATGGTATTAATGCAGTTCCCATTCGTATTTCTTGTACGTAACCAGAAATACGTTTAAAAAACCAAGGTTGGACGGGTCGACGATTAATTTTTGATTTGGTTAAGTCGAAAATTAAAAAAAAGAAAAACTTAACGATTTTTATGTCAGATGATGTAATTATAAATAGTTGATTATAGATTTTCAAAGTGACCCACGCCTCTAGGTATAATATTATAATATAGTCGTTACTCAAATAAAAAAACTTATCCAGGGTATTTAACAATCAATTCTTTTTATCTAATATTTTTTGAAATAGATCTCGGGAAAACGCATATTATTATTATTATTATTAATGTATTATGTATATTTATGGTATATTATAATAGGTATAGACCGCGGCCAGACACTCTCGTCTTGGTCGTCTATGCCAACTTGTGGGGGGGGGAGAGGTCGCGAGGGGCATTTGTCAGCGGCGTTTACTCGGAATCGTTTTCGTACACTCAAATGTCACAACGTTGTTCGAGTATCATCCGATGAGATTTGTGACATTTCAAATCGTATATTATTATGAAGAAAAAAAAACACGAATGCACGCACACGCAATTGCTTACTAACCTCCTGGAACCTGTTGGACGCGACGAAATCCAATACATCCCATTAGACCGGGTCCGACCTCTATATTTGATTCGGTGTTGGTGAAGTTGTGACCCAGGACGGAACCGTTTTCAGTCAAAATAAACCTTTTCCTTTTCGGCCATTCTGGAATGTCCGTTTTCAGCTAGTGCAATATTTTGGTCATCAATTTAAAATATTATTATTATAATACACACACACACACACACACACACACACAAATTATACAGATATTTAATTTTTTTTATAATTGTAGCACCTGCATTTAATTTAAAATATTCTTCACGGTTTTTCTATTAAACCACCAATTTATATAATAATCGTGTATTCATTTATTAATATTAATGCATCATATATTAAAAGTGATTACTGATTACTTATATTATGAGGAATCCAACATCTATACGACAGTCGATAAAAATAATAATTACTAAGTGTATGGAGTATCTTTCATCGTTATCTTCGTTCTATAATGTTAAACTTATATTAGCCATTTTCTTATAGTCATACTGTGATTATTTAACAGACACTTACATCAGCGAGGAAAGCATATTTCCTCCTACTTTTTGAACATCAGGCTTTTCTGATTTAACTAGAACAACAAAGCATGTGAGTCTTACCATTCATACTTTAACCAATGTTTTTACAAAGACTTTTTTTCAATTATGTATTGTTTGAATAAAATAAATTAAATTTAAACAGAATTATATGTAAAAATACGAAGTGTTGATATTCCAAAATTCCCAAAGAGATAGAAACGTTCTTAGTCGTCAAGATAAAAACCATACCAACATAACGAAATATTAGAGAGGAGAGATTACACGAATGGAGTTCATTAAATGCATATGTTACAAATATAAAAAATTTTAGATATCTTTATAACTTTATTTTTTTTTTTTTTTTATGTAAATTGATAATGCAATGTTTATATTTTTTACTTGACTTAATATGTGAGTTTAAAAAAAATTATAATAATAATATTTTAAATTGGTGACAAAATAGTGTACTAGCCAAAAACGGAAAGGTTTATTTTAACCGAAAAGTGTTCTGCCCGCGTCCCAAACCCTAAATTAAGTACGAGTTGCGGCCACATTTTGTTTATTACTTTTATATCAGCCTATCAACGTTAACTAGGAGACACCTCGAGGAGATTGGCAAAGTCATCTTTTAAAAATTTATTTTTATTTTACTGATAAATAGATAAAATTAATTTTTTTAGATTATTGGTTGGGCAGAAACTTAAAACTTAAGTATTTAACGAAATCAAACTGCTTTATTTCTTTTTGTGCTAGCTTTGTCATCTGTTGTCTTATAAACGCTTCTTATTCACATATTTTCTTCGTTTTTATTCCATTTCATCTACATTTTATTTATGTCTTGGACTGAACTTCTAGTAACATATCAATAAAATTATAGATGTTAGGATGGTTACAGTAGTACGACAAATTTAGTTTTGAATGAAAACTTTCACAGCTAATAGTGGTACGGTTGCAGCTAACAGAAAATTGGGCTCAAATATTTGAGGGAAACATGGCATCCGGGGATATATAGTTTTTGAAAACATAGTCGGTGAATTTTACAATCCAATCATCTTTAGCAGGCAGTATTACTAAAAAGTCATCAGTGAAACAGTCAATGATGTCAGAATCCAAAAAAAAATTTTAAATAATAACTTGCATCTGTATTAGGTTGAGTATTATAAATTTTAGCGAGTCCTAAACTTTGAATTTTCCTTCACCAATTTTGCCCTAAGTGAAATCGACATCTTCTTATTTGTGCATTAGGGAAGACTTCCACTACAGTTATGTGGATGGCTGGTTCAATATCTATAAAAACTTCAGTAAAAAAGCACGTTAGACCAATGGACATGGAATGGCGAATTACATGTTGAAATGCACACTTGTCTTGTACGTGATATTGCACTTGTCAGTTAGTGACAAAACACTAGTGGTAAATGTACATCATTTTTTAGGCCATGGATCCATGGATTTTAGATCTATGTTAGTTTTAATATCCATAGATTCCAAGCAGCATGCAATTCTTTAATGCAATTTGTCAGAGGGGGTGTACAAATAGTACAAATAAATGGGCACGCACGATAAATATTGTGTCGAATGATAAATCAATCGTTGTCAAAGTCAATACATCACCTTTCTTTAACTCTGAACGAATAAGTTTTGAAGATTTGCAAGAAATGTCTTCTAAGGCTTTTCTTTTCAGAGAATTACTTAATATTTGCCTATTTAGCAGGAATTTTTCGTTATTTTTATTGTGGTTATGATATAGTATTACTCTCAACTATTATATTTAAAGGGGATAATTTTAAAAAGCACTTACAACTTTTGACATTGCAAGACCACCGCTGTACATCGTTTTTTAGTGTTCTGTGAAAATAAAATTTCTAGCCTTCGTAGTGAATAATTGGCTTCGATTTTTCACTATTTTACAAACTCCATAACAAACTTATAAAATATAATGTACAACACACTCAAACAGAATTTGTAGTCTTCGTAAATACACTGAGCGGTGAATAGCAGCGTAAACTAACAGACTAACACTGTAATATTTTGCGTCTGATAGTTATCGACGTTATACTTTAGATATGATACTCGTTTTGACGCGGCACAATATAAATAATAATATTAATAAAATTAGATTGGATGGAAAGGTTTGTCGGGCCGCCGCAACTCACCTATAGCCATTTGATCGTCGCCCGCGAAAAGGCTAACGCACATAATAAATATGTTTGAATTTTATGTGTAATATTATATTATATGGGTACAACTGTTGTACGACTGCAGGCAAAGTCGTAAAATCCTATTGGCCCGCGAAGATTATTATTATTATTATTGAACCGTACACACCAGTCTCGTACGATCGTTATCATCGACGCAAGCGAATACTTTTATACGCTGCAGACTTCGCTTTGGCAAACGTTCAACCGGTCATTGGCTGTACACGTGTTTGTGTGTGTGTGTGTGAATTTGCGCGACACCGACTCAATGTCACGGAATTCTAATGGTAGTCGTGCGCGCGCGTATAGGAGGCTGCTGCAGTCGGTTGGGTTTATTATAATATATTTAATGTACACGTCGCTGCTGTGGTATGAGGCATACATTTCAATGATAATATTACGCGCGAGACCCACCGCCGCCGCCGGCGGTTAATAACGCCATGTAGATACTACAGTGGAATCCGTTTATAACGATCTTTGGAGCCATCTAGAGAATCAGATCGTTATGGCCGAACTTCGTTATGTCTGGACGGTCGTACAAACAGTATTGTATGCTTATGAATAAATATCGTGAATATTATGATGAATCGTTTAATCCGGAATATCGTTAGATCGTAATATCGTAATAAGGGGAGATTCGACTGTATTTCGAAAATTCGTAAGTATTGTATTTTGTGGACGAATGGGGACCACTGCACGCCATATTATGCGCAATGTTTCGAAAATAATTTAAAACGATTTTTTTTTTTTATTGTAATATTTTGGCCAATATTGTTGGCTGCTTTTAAGTTCGACTATTGACCATATTTTAAGGCTTGACCTATTCACGAAAAACAATTTCAAATTACAATAACGCGATTATTATTGTTTTTACTATTTTGTTTTATTATATTTAAGTAGTTTTTTAGTAATATTATTCATCGCGATAACTGCAGTGCTATAAGTACCTACTCGTTTTTTGATACGCAAAAGTTTAATCTAACTAATACGTACAAAACCTATTTCTTTTGTATCTTTTAGTAACGTGACTTACACTTTTTTATTATATTAATTTTTTAAAAGTGACTCACTCAAAAAACTCCATACAATAATAATTGAGCCCACGCACTTCTCCACAATAGTATTTTCGCTTGCAGTACTATTAAGGATAAAGCTCCGAAAATATATAAAAACGAAGATTGAGTACAGTTGAAATTTCTCTGCGAATCAAATTGGTGATGGTGCGGAGGGAAGGTATATTGTGTACACTTTACATATCAAATGGTTGTACAGTATGATGGCCGAGTTCGCTAAAAAGGTCAAGGTAACAAAAAAAATTGAAAATAGATAACACTCAATTTTAGTGATAATAATTTATTATTTTTAAAACCAAAATAGTTGTTGCCACTTACCACCGATACCGAATACTCTACACCCCATTACATATTTTTGGATACCTATTTGGTATTCAAAAAAACTTAAACGAGCGTTTTGACAGACAAATTTTCTCAGCTATTCGTAAGTTTTGTAAGTATTTACAAGCATAAATTGGTAATTTGTATGTTAAGCTGATTTCAATTCAATTATTTATTCAAATTTAAGTCACGTATATAAATATAACTTCTTTAAAATAGAGTCGCTTTGTCATTTCTAAGTTTTTGATCATGCAAGCATGCTAAAATGTTGTAGGCAATTTGTAATAAATTTAAGTAAAATTTGAAAAAAATGTAATAATATTTTGCGAACTAACTGCAAATAATTGCAAATTGGTTTTCAAAGTTTACACATCAATATTTTTTTTTTCAAAAATGGTTTTTAACTTAGATATAATATTTTAGTGACTTATTTTAAAATTGAAAAATTCAATTTGTAATTATTTTCAAATGATCATCACATTTTTCAAATCAATCAGATAAAGTCAATTTATCAAGCTTCTGGATAAAACAAACCTTACGGTGTGTACAATGCAATGATGTTGCGAACTTGAACTTTTTCAGAGACTAGTTTAATGTTTCACTCACCGTGCAACACCAATAATAATATGATAAAGGTATTTACTGTAATATTTGTAATTATCTGTCATAGTTATTAATAAAATAGGTATACTATCGTCATATTAGTAAATACTAAAATCGTCTATTGACTATTACTCTACACCCACTTCCCCTTAAGAAACTTAGAGGCGACCGCTTCTCAATTACCCCTTTCGCTACGTCACTGGTATAATGTATAAACAATTAGATGAAATACAAGCATTTATAAATGTTTAGTACAAAACTTAAAAATGTCCTTTATCTGCTGGTATGGTTACAGATAAAGAAAATACACTTATAATTTAGTAAGTGTGTATAAATTTATTGATTTATTTATTTAAAATTTATTTAGTTTATGCGTATACGTTAATTAAAGGGTGTTTGTATTACAAATTTTAATTTATGCTTACAAATACTTTTAAAACGCACACATTTTATAAGCCACCAATATTGCCTATAACTTCCCAAAGCCAATAATGGATTTTAGGTTCTAAGCTGCAGCTTTAGCAAGAAATTTACGCACTGGCTTGTAAATTAAGTTTTTAATTTGTATTGTCAATCCAGCTAGAAATTAGAATGACTATTTTGCATATCTATTTATATTTATTATTTATATCATTTTTTACTGCATATCTCTTAACTTCAGAGACTTTAGAAATGACAAAACAGTCAAGTATCAAAGAAATAATAAAATAAATATTTAAAAATATAGATATATTTATAAAAGATTTAAACTTTTGTGAATATAAAATACCAATTTGTGATTACAAATACTCAAAAAATGACTTAGATACAAACTATTAAGAAAACTTGAATTAAAAAGATATTTTCTCCACTCCACATTAAATCATTGAATCATATATTATATGCTTTTAGTGGTCGCTATTATTGGCTATGTCGTTAAAAAAATAATCAATATAATCGAATAACGGATAATCGATTTAACTAAATGTTGATTACCTTTGATATTTTAACCTAACCTCATCAGTCCATATATAATATATATTAATGTTTTAAAGTTGAGTGGTTATCTTCACGGATCTACAGACTATGATGTATATCTGCAATTCACCGAAGTTATACTAGATACATATTTGATATTACACAGCTTATGTGGTCTGTCATAGTGTTGCCTTAATGCAACAAGGGGATTATTTTTTATCACGCATACAAATATAAAAAACTATTGGCTATTGTACAGCAAGGTGTTAAACGATTTTAAATGTTTAGCTTCTATAGGTTTAAATGTAAAAAAATATGTATTTCAATTAAACAAAAAATAAATATATATATGTAGAAAATCAAATTATATTATGTGACTAAATTTTTCTATTTTTTTTTAACAGTCCTTAGTCGTTTTTGGTACGATTTCGATAGTATTATACTTATAGTTTGTATATCGCAGTAAATACATACGTCTTAAAATATAATTATAAATAATATATTAAAATTATACCTATGTACTATTTAAAAATGCAAACATCATAAACAGAGTCGAACTTTTTGTAAAATTTCAATTGTTACTAATAAGTATATATTATGATCACTTTTAAAAAGATGATTTTTCCATCTCATTTTTATAATTTGACAATACATCACAATAGTAAATTACTGTAAATAAAGAACGAAAATAAACCGAGCAAGGAAGCATAATTGCTCTTTTCGAGCATTGAATAGAAAAATATTATTTATTTCACATAGGTATTAAATTAATTCATAATCAATAATGCATCGTATAGGTTACGACTGCTGTTCGTGCCACATTTGTATGTATATACAGGGTGATTTACCAAAAATGCTCAGTCCTATTTTTTCTTCTAAAAATAAATTCAAATTCTGATTTTTAAAATGAATTAAATATTCTTAAATTAAAAGTCCATTTTTTCAAATTCTTGAATTGTTATACTTTTTTCTGTAAATGTAGTGGATACTTTTTTGAAAATTTTAATGTAGATACCTATCTAATTCAAAACTCGAACGTGTAGTTTTTCAGTTATTAAAATGTTTGTAAGGATAATAGTCCTCAAAAATAGTTTTAAAAAAAATGTAAAATAGATTTATTATTGGAATTAGTTACTCATTAGTTATTATACTTGAGCCATTTTAATAAATTATTAAAGTTTATAGATTAATATTAATCACTAAATTGTTCAAATTACTATAGCTCCCATATCTTACGAACCCATTATCATGGACCTATAGTACATATTCTTAGTAGTTAGTACACAAAGTTAAATAACTCAAAAACTTCACGTACACATTTTGATTCTGAGTGTTAAAAATTTCAGAAAAGTTATCCACTAAATAACTTTACAATAGAAAAGGGAAATTCTCATTTGATCTCAACAGATTAATGTATCTCCATAGGACATTCCTTAATTTTTAATACAAATAATATCAAGAATATAAAATATGGTTTTTAGGTATACTTAAGAATTTCGAAAATCAGATTTTGAATATTTAAATTGTCGAAGAAAAAAAAGAGGGTGATCATGCTTGGCGAATCACTCTGTATAGTGAATAAAAAGTTAATTGACCATTTTTGCAGCCATTATTTTTTCAGCGAAATACGTAAAAGCGGGTTCGCGTTTATGTAAATTACTATTCGATTAGTGTGAAACAGGTAAAAGATGATGTTATTATTTACATTTGGACTAGGGTGAATATTTTAAAAATTACAACTTAAAACAGGAATTACATGTTGAAGACGTTTAGTCGTTATATAATGTATTTTATTACATTTGGTATTGAAATCAAATAATTAGAATATATTTCCAACTTGCTTAGTCAATACGTTATATTATAATACTAAATAATGACTACTAACTGTTTGCCGTGATTGAACTAGTGGGTGGTAATGTAATCATAAAGCAGGTAGATACCTACATATAAATATATATGTGTAGTAGCTAGTAGGTATACGGGAATTACAAATTATTAATAAACTGTTTGAAATCAGTCATAAATAATTAATAATTCACATATTTTATTAGAGAGATAATAAAGAATTGAGGAAGACAATATTAAAATTATTTTTATTTTTCAATAGATTAGGTAATTTATAGGAATATTGACTTGGTGAAGAAGGGTTGGAAACACACAAGATAATATTATATAAAGTACAATTATAAAATATACAGAGTGATTCACCGAGTACGCCCCCTTCCATTTTTTTCGTTTAATAATGAATTTTTTCAAATTCTGATTTTTGGGAGTTATAAATATACCTAAAGACCATATTATCAAATTCTTGAAATTTATTGTACTAATTAAGAAGTGCTACATACAGATATAAACATTTGTTTTTTAAATGAGAATCCATTTTTCAACTATAAATTATCAAGCTAATTATTTTACTTTTTCTGAAAAATTTGATGTATTAAATTTAAAATTCAATTGAATAGTTTTTGAGTTATTTAACTTTGTGTACTAAGGATAAGTCCATGATAATGGGTTTGTATAATATAGAGGCTACTAATATATGAAAAAAATTTGAAAATTTTAGTAATTAATATTATAATATATCAATATTTATAATTTATAAAATATGGTATAAGTATAATAAATACTAGATCCAATATTACATTTATTTTATATTTGTGTAATACCATTTTTAAGGACTAGTTATTATCCTTAGTATAAATATTTTAATACCTGAAAAACTACTCGTTTGAATTTTGAATTAAATATTTCAAAAAAATTATATACCGAATAATTTATAGTGAGAAGAGTAATTTTCATTTGAAAAACAGAAGTTTGTATCGTCGCAGAACGTTCCTTAAGTAGTATTCAAAAAATTTCAAGAATCTAAAAACATAGTTTTTACATATATTTTAAGATACCAAAAATCAGAATTTCAATAAATTCATTATTAAATGAAAAAATAGGGGTGAGTATGCTTTGAATCGCCTTGTATATTATACTATATGGTACAATCATACAGGTACTTACCAACATTGACCATCATTTTTTGAAAATAAATTAATCGTGGCCCAATTCTTGGACGTCCTAATGGTTATAAAATTATAGTATGTATTTAATACCGTTATCACCGCGTGTGTGAGATATCGTATCGTCGCGCAGATAACAGTGCTGCTATTATATACATTATATTATCATTAGGTAAATAGTCTTTGGTGGCGGTCGTCCGTTATGTGTATAATATGTAGGTATATAGTATATAATATTGCATCGTATGCATTCATTTAAAATAATATAATATTTTACCGTCGAGTATACTTATACCGCCATAAATATAATTATAATATAATACAGACTCCATGCATGCCCGCTCAAGGCTATCGCAGTACACCACTATAATGTCATGTGGTGGAGGCGCGTTATCGCGTAATATTTATAAATTGTTGGCATTTCGTCAAAATTCACGTGTTTCATTTTTTGTTTAATACACGTCCATTTTTTTCAACAATAAAAATAAATAAATAATAAATTCGACGATTTCGTGTTTACCCGTGTTCACGTGTCGTCTCCCCTGTCACTCCACCCTCCTCAGCTCGTCATCCCCACCCAGACCGCGAAATTCATTCCGGAAATCTGTGCGCGCATACGGAGGAGAAGGTCGACGTGATAAGGTGTACACGCATAATCGATTGACAAATCGTCTCGATCGAGCCAAAATCTAAAGTCCCCTCGCTCGTGCGTGTGTATAATAATATTATGTGTCGGCGTTGAAAATATAAAATAAACAGTCCCGCCGATGGTATTATTATAATGCGATATTATTCATCGTGGGAATGACTAGGTGCAGGACATCATTTATACACATAAATCCACGTACACGATTTTTGGACGGTCTCGACATTATAATGTATATATAGATACCTCGGAACGGGCCAGAATGAAAATTTGATTATAATATGAATTGGGAAGAATCATGCCATAACCCGCATTTCCATAGAAGAGGTCAATATAATATTATGATCCATATGAAGACAATATTATACTTAAGTAATGATTACGCGTAGTTACATTATAGTATCCACCTATAAATTAGATAAATAATAATATAGTGCTCCTATATTGACCTGGATATTATATAGAACCGACTTGAAATTTATTTGATAATATTTTTTGGTAATTTTTGATAGTAGAAATTTGGAAGCCATTGTTAATGGCGCACCCTCAAAATATCACTCGTTTAAAGTATCCCTGTCACAAAAATCCCCAGTAATATTATTCCTTATTTCATATATGTATATTTTTTTTTATTATTTATTCTATTAAAAATATTACCTGATATAAATATATAATTTTTATAAATTAAAAATATAAATAATTTTTTTGTTTTTGGCAATGTACATTTCATTTAACCTACCTATATCTATATATTTTTAGTGTATGACATGTAGGTACCTCAAATTATATTTTCATTAAATATTACTATAGTTAGGGGATATTTTAAACGAGAGATATTTTAGTGCACAGGATATTTTGAGGGTGAACTTTGTCAAGTGCCATGTTTCTGATAAATTGTCTATGGGGAATTAAAATTATTATTGTAATTTTATATTGAAATTCACTGTGGTATTTGATATTTTTGAGGTAACTTCCTATTCTGGGTATTTATTTCTTACATAACATTATTTCTTTATTATTTCTTACAATAATTTCTTCAGCTCTCCAGGTGTTATTGTTATTTCTAAACGTATATCGAATAATGCTAATTATTTCAATGAATCCTTACTCTGGGTAGATTTTAAATCTTTTGGGCGATGAAAATGATCTTTCGGACGTCAGATGAACAGTCGTACATGATGTCGTGGGAACTGTTGTAAATAAATAATAATAAAAGTACTTTAATGTTTAAACAACAATTTATTAGAGGAAAAAAACATGTTTCTAATGTTGTTGACAGTAATTGATTGTCTGGTTTTTCTTTCTATGTTACAGGTTACAATTTTTTAATTCTCCAGGTTCTCCTTATAACTCATTTAAACTATCTGGTAAATCGAATAAAAAAAATAATTTAGCCTCCAAAATCTAAATAAAAATTACAGATTTGTACAGTACCTAATTAAATTAGGTAATAAGTTTAAGTAGTAGAATATTCATTTTGAAAGAAATAACAGATCAATAAATAAAAAACAATCATCTTTTATTAGTTCTTAACTTTTTCTATCTTGTTTGTATCTATTCAATTTTTGAAATTGACGAATCAATTAATAAGTCTCTCCTTTAAGTACATTCATGTTTGTTTGCGGGCAAGGTAATAATAGGTGTTTTTTCGTTATTACAATTTAAAAATGCTCGGAACTAATTCTAAAAAAATTTGTAATCGTTAAACTATCTGTAACATATTTACCTTTAAGTTTATTAATAGATCAGTACTCAATTCACTCTTGTATAGTCTATTATTATTAAAACTAATGAAACTGAAATTGAACTGCTAACGGTAAATGTTTTATATAATAGACGGAGGCAACAATTGCGGGTGTGTCGTCTTCTTAAATGCAACCTGCGATTTTTACCACAGTAATTTTTAGATGGTACAGGGAAAGCAGTGTACCGATAATACTTCATTACAGACTGCTCATATAGTGTTTAATGATCTAAAACGTCAGTTCTCGCTTGCTTTAGACAGTCTTAAAATGTCGAAAAGTACCTGCGGCATTCGAATATAATATGTTAATATAATTAGTGTTCGCGCCCATGCCGTCGGTACATACACGTGTAATATTGTATAATATGAAAATCCAAACTCGGCCACACGTGCCCGTATATAGGGGCGCATGTACTCAAGTATAATATAATACTGTTCACTGTATATAATATTATACTTGAGTACGCGAGTTCAACACAACAGGTGCCGCAGAGAATCTGCCAGATCATCTGCACGCAGTTAAATTATTATTCTCGTCAAAAATGTGTTTTTTTCATATTTCTGCATAATATTCTCGAGTGGCGTCTATAGTGTGGGTAGTAATAGGTACCTATATTGTATAATAAATATAATAATAATAGGTACGTCGTTTTTAAGTCTTAACGGACATCGACGCCGCAATGAAACGATTATAATAATATAACAATCATCACCACGCGCCACATCAGGTACAGGTGGTATACGTCGATGACGTTGCCACAATACGATATTAAAACGATGATAATTATGATTAAATAAATAAATTATGTATACGCGCGTGTGTGTGTGTGTGTGTTATGCGTGTAATAAAAATTAGTACGGTGTCCCCTCCCGCAAAGTCATAACGCGTTAACGCGACATTCATTATGTGCGTACGCCGCGTTTACGGCCATACTACATGCATAAAGTTTTGCATATATTTTATAAGTTTTTTCCTCACTCGTTTTGCGGTGTGTGTTCAATCCATTTTTCTCACGCAACCGTCTTACACCGACGCCGCCGATTCACAGGTCGCCGTTCGCGCGCAGCAGTTATCGTGTCCTCTGGCGGCGGACCGCGCGGGGACGTCATCGGGTCGAATCGTCGTCGTCCGCACAGTCCGCAGTCCATCGCCGCCGCCGTAATTGTTCGGCTTCGCAGGTGGCCCTGCTGATATGGTTATGCACAAAATGTTATTTTATTTTTTTTTGGCCAGCGGTGATTTTTTCATCAACTCCGTCCTCGACTTCTCATTATTCCCGAGAAAAACTCGAAACGCGTCGCACGCAAACAGGTTAGACCCTTGGCTCGCTCGCTCGTCGCTGCTGCTGCAGAGGTTTAAGGTCAACTCGTTCCCTCCAGCCCACCCACTCCACTCGCCCGTAAGCCAGCGATCGCACAGCGGCCGCAGTCTCCGTCACTGCTTCCCCACTTGCACGAGTTATTAACCTTTAGCGCGCGCCGCACTGAGTCATCCCCGAAAAAACGAGCGGAAAACATTCGTCGCGTGAACCACGGATGAATGGGCTCGACACACACACACACTGTTCTATTGCGGTGGTATGTACCTGAATAACATTTTATTCAGGAGAAGTGATGCTAATACCACGGCCGGTACGTATACGTGTTTGCATGTGTGTGTGTGTGTGTGTGTGTGTGTGTTTGCGTGTGTGTGTGTGTGTGGGCGCGCGCGCGTGGAATGTCGGAACGGATATCGGGACGACTGGAAGTCTGTAAAAGCCACTTGGACCAGTTCCAATTGCAGGGGCCTCACCTGTTGAGAGCGCGGACACAACAAACACGTTCATAAATAAAATCGGCGAAATATATATATGCTTGTATGTATTGCAAAAACATGTGAACGGACGATGACGACGGACGGCGGGGAAAAAAAGAGAAGCCACTCGGCTCGCAAATACATATTATACAACTACGTAGATAGGTTCGTAAAGCAAAAAAAAAAAAAAATCGTACTTGTCCGAGGACCCGACCGAAGCGGTCCGTACTACCGACCGACACGTACATATTATTATACACAAACACGCATAAGTCTTATGGTAATGCGCGGGGTGCACGGTCCAATGGTCAAAAGATACACACACACACACACACACACACACACACACAGTCTCTTTCTCTAATGAGAGATATACCGCCGCGGCCTCTCCACCGCCCCGCCCCTCCCGATTGGACATACCCTCCTCAAGGCAGTGGTTATATACGTTATCGCGGCGGAATGTCGTCGTCGTTCATATTATATGGGTGCCTACTATGCGTATAATGGATTATATTATACGCGTACACACACACAGACTTCGATCTATCCGCTCTGGCCGAGAGAGAAATTAAAGGGAACGGCGCGTACTACACGTGTTTATGTATATATGTAGACAGGTACGCGCGTATATAATTTTTTTCCACTTACCTGCAGCCACCGACACACAATGAGGGTAAATCGCCGGCCGGGTGTCGTTTACCCCGCGGGGTCATCGACACCATCACGAACGGCGTATATGTGCAGATAGATCTTAGACGATCGCGTGCGGTGCACAATATTATGTATGTGAGAATATATATGTGCGCGTAAGAGAAATATCCGCAGCCGGTACGGTCGGTGGTACAAGTGACTTGGGCGAATGAACCGTAAGCCGCGACGGAAACCCGTCGACCTATTTGGCTTGAGACTTTGGACGAGCGCAAAACGCTTCTCACCGTGTGCTGCTGCTATAGTTGTTGGTCGTGTGCATGTAATAATATACAGGGCGAACCATAGCGAACAGGAAAGTCTGTAAAACAAAAACTTATCTTCTCGAATCGACCAAATTCTATTATATAGTTTATCCGATAGACATATATTATTATTGTGTTCGATGTGACACGATGCGGACTTGCCCAGCAGTTGGCATTGGCGCAAATAGGAAATTAAATTGTCTGGGGGGGGGGCTCAAGCTCTTCTACTATCTTTTAACAAAAAAAAAAAACCCGCATCAAATCAAAACATTACTAAATTATTATTATTAATTAGTAGGTAACTTCAATTTTAAATTGATTCTACTGTTGGAGTTAGCAAAATTATTTACATTGAATTATACATTTACAAACACTGTATTTAAAATACAGTGCAACCTAAATAAGTCGAAAACCTTGATAAATCGAAATAAATTCCGTTCCCGTGCGAAAACTTTAGTAAATTATTGACCTCAGTAAGTCAAAAACCTCGATAAGTGGAAAATATTTGATTTCCCTTGAATTTCGACTAATCGAGGTTCCACTGTACTTTATAATAATGATAGGTATTGGAAAACGCTATCGTCGGTTGTGGTGGAGAAAAAATATAGAATAGCTTGCTAAGGTCTGGTAAAAAAATTATTTGTAATTATTATTGTATTTAAAATGTTTAAATAAACAATTCGTAATCGTGTACAGACATAGAGAGCAATCGAAATCAACATTTAATAAATTAGTACATGTTTAGGGGAAGCTTAGATTTAATCAGGGAGGGTTAAGTACCCCCCAAGTTACACCCTAATTGAGTCTATGCAAGTTGTTCTGGAGTTTGCCGGATTATGGAATCGCCGACGATCTATATATATACGACATGTACGTGCCAAATTGATTCATTAAAACGACAGTGTCACAATGTTATGATTTATTACAATCGATCGCCGTAATAAATACTTAAAGCAAAAATCATCGAATATATCTACCTATTCGATACATAGGATATCGATTATAGGTTTCTATTGTTTTATTTTATATATATTATATTTATAATAATATGCAGAGTCGCAGTCAAAACTGTGTCAATGTTAAAAATAAGGATTAGATATTAAATCATTAGTTTTTCGACATCGATTTATTTTAATTTTTCTTTATGTTCGAGTCACGAAACGTATAGGTAGTTGAAAATACAATTTCGGTTTTGTTTTAAACGAATCCGTCTGACTTGCCATTTCTGTACAATATATTATTATACCATACAATTTATAATTATTATGATAGATAAGATAATATGACCTATAATAAATTGTATATATGTATTTTGTTAGTAAATTAGTTATAAATAGTATGACGTGTGTGAAATGTCAGCCTTCCCACCACTTTGTTCAAATTGTACCGGAAAAAAATGTGAATTGTAGATCTCGATTTGTAAGTAACTATAAGCTGATTTTTGGAATTTTAAAGTATATTGATAAGACATGGCCAATACTAACTTTGTGAGAAAAAGGGGGCTATTTTATACAAATGGTTGGTTAGTAACTAACCCTTCACAACCCACAACCCCTCCACTTTGTTCAAATTACACCGAATAACCAACTTACTCGTACGATTACTTACAAATTTAACTCTATAATTAAAACAATTTGTTCGGATAATTTAGTGAAAGTGGGTGGTGGGCCAGTGCGGCGTTGGCTTATTATTTAAGTTCATTTTGGTCACGACTCTCGAAAATTCAAAAAGCCAACTTGTAATTCTTCACAGTTTTTCAATTAGTCCGCGGACAAAATTTGGAAAAAGTGGAGGGGACTAATTTCATACTCATTAAATAGTGTAATAGGCAATAATTGTTATTGTCACTATATTATTACACTATTATAGTATATATATTTTAAACTAAATCGACTAAATATACGTTTCGTTATTTCAAAGTGTAATATCTACATTAAGTTATATGTTACAGACTGATCTATTCTGACAACAATATTTTAGACGACAGTTATTGCAGTTCACTGCATAGAGGGATACAACTATTCGTACTATACGGTCGGACGGAAAAAACACCGAAATGAATATGAATAATATAATATTATTATGATATTCACAAGAACATGTGACGATATTGCAGATCACGATAATCACGTTACGGATAACAAATCGACTGCACAGTGTCCTGTGCTCACCCTGAATCGGGCCGGTTCAATGACTTGAAACCGACACACTCCTCTAATCTTCTGTGGTTTTTGTTGCCGTGACAAGAAGCTTATAATATAAAATTATAACGTTTAGCAACAAACCGCAAGATTCGCTCGAAGTGTCGTAATATAATATTATTATATATACGCTAAGGCCCGTTCCCTTAATCGTTACGTCGTCGTTCGGCGAGGTGTCGATAAATGACTTTAATGTTATAATATTATTTATTTTACGACAATAATTATTGATATAACGACACGCCGAATTAGAGGACGAACATAATATTACAATGTGGTATGTGATTTGATTTGCAGGTTGCCTACACAGTTTCGAGTGCCTACGCTGCAGTTGTGTATGCACTTTTTTGTTAGTCCGACACTTGACCGCGGCACTATAATAATATGCGATCAAACAGAAAGAACGTTCGAGCTATGGACCCGTTTTCGCGAAGTCGCGACCTGCAGAAGGTCTATACGTATAGTATAGTCGTGACGGAATCGCAGTGAATATCGCCGGTAATGCGTGTAGCGCAGATTTTTGTTTTTAAAGATAATGGCTATCATACATTTCTACAATATATAGGTATAGTCGAGTAGACTTGGAATTTTTGTGAAAACATTCTATAGGGTCGTATTTATCGATTTCCTGACACGATTAAGTCGATTAAACGCGTACCCATAGACCAAGAGTGGCCGGTCAACAGGTTGATTGCGATCAACTAGTCGATTGCGACATGCGTTCGAGCCAATCGCGACTTCTTTTCGCAAAAACATCTCGTTGAATAATTAAATAAAAATATCTTATCAAAAATTAATAAGTTAAAAATAATAATTTGCACTAGAATATTATATTAAAATCCGTGTTGTGTTAAGTTGTGAAATTAAACGTTATTATTACTTAATATTTAATATTCTAAATATTCTAAATAAAACAAGTGTAACGTGTATAACACATACATATAAAATATATTCTTGTTTATTGACAACTTTTTTTTTTTTTTTTGGGCGATCGCGACAAACTAGAAAACTTAGAGGTCAATCACAAGTCTATTAAAGTTGGCCTGCGCTATAGACAACATAAACGTGGAAACAAGTCTTTGTGTTTTCGATGAATCTTCATTCTGCGCATACCACGAGTCGACTTACATAGTAATAATTGTAATAATTATAGCGTATACGAGAACAATCGAGAAAAATCGATCCAAAATTTAAGGCCTAAACGCGTTCCCAAACACATCAATTATATATAGATGAGCTATTATTAAGCTCATATTACATTATATTGGAAAAAAATAATATAATAATGTTTTAATTTACCTATTATATTATATCGAATAACTGCAACAATCTATTTATAATAATGATATTATTTAGGGCCCTTATAATATCGCATGCTTAGACACATAGTTCAATATAGGTTACGTGTAATAAACGTGAAGGTTACACCTAGAACGCGTTTATAGAAAAATCGAATTTCGGCACGGATAATATTATTATATATTATAATGTAATATATTATATATGGCGTTGACGTGCAATGATTATTTCGGTCGAATGCTGCAAATAGTCGTCGGGGTTATTAATAACCACCGACAAACAACGGATATTTCGTCATTATACGTGTAATTCGAAAAAATCGCCTTGGCCGTGCACATGTAATAATAAGAGTACGCCCGTTGGATTGAATTCGCGTATTGCGCGATCGACAGCAGCGATTTTCGTTCGAAAACGTAATAAGAAATCGATTCCATTTCATCATTACCGCCGCAATGCAATTTGCTTAAGCGGATGCGCGTGTTACATGCGAGCTCATAATATCAGTTTTTTACCATAATCGAATTTTTCCCACATTCAACAGGTATAGTGATGAAGGGTTGTGTGACTAGAGAATATCATTATATAGAAGGTAATGCTATATATATTATAACGACTTGTAATTAAAATAACGACCTACCTATCTCTGAATAGGATGATGAAAAAACCGCGTTTTTTCGAAACCGTTAAACGATGGCGATTATATTATACTATTACTGGTTACCAAATACTAGAGGCGTGTTCAGGATCGAAATTCAGGACAGGTCTGGTTATAAAAATTAATTTCTATGATATATACAAATATATTTTGGGTATATTTAAGGGTTCAAAATCAGGGTAGGCCCGGGCCTATCATCAGGCCTACTCGTTGGACACTCCTTTGCCGGGTACACCTACAATTACAGTCGGACTTGGTTAACTCAAAGTTGAAGGGACCGGCCAAAAAGTTTGAGTTGCCCAATAGTTCGAGTTAAATAAATAAGATCTTATAGATAAAATATTCTAGGGACTGGAGGAAAAGTTCGAGGATTTGACGATTTCGAGTTAAAAAAGTTTGAGTTAATTAAGTTTGACTCTATATAATATAATAATATGACTCGTATGTATCCGTCCTAATACAAGTGGTCTGTTGATGTTTATATTTTATATCGTATAGCTTTACGAGCGTTTTAAAAGGTTAGTTTTCTCAAATTTTTACGCTAACAACATAATTTATGTTAATACGTATATAAGTATTATAAAAAATCAATTCGATTGTATTCTAATTTTGGTTTTGGATGATAATAATCCAAAACTCCACGAAACATGCATGTTCACGAACTTACACAACGCAACTAAAACGCAACCTGATATCATGTGAGTGTAGATATGCGTGTTTGTAACCAGTCACGTGATGGTTATAACCATCATACATACATGCTCCAAATGGGTACTAGCCCTAGTGATCGGTGAGATGTCCATGTTATATTTGTTTATGTTTTTGTGTATTTAAATTTATAAACTATATAATTTATATGTTTAATAAAGTAAACATTTTGTATTGCCCATAATGAAAATATCACTCACTAATAGTTGTAACACTTTACACTTATATTGTCTTGCTGTAGCTCAGCCCAGTCTGTATATAACTGCAGAACAGATGGATATTTTTTACGCATGTTTGTATATTTTAATCTGTAACAACAGTTTGCTCACTATAACATACTGTAGCAAAAAAACAATTTGTAAGTCGTAAATAAATTGAGTGGTTGTTATCAGTTGATACATGGGCGCAAATTCCATATGGTTTCTATACATTGTACAGGATATATCACTATAAGCTTATCCGCTTTTATCTTTTAATATTGAATTTAATCAATGTCTAATTTTTAGAATTCTCAAGTATATAGATATATAAGGACCATATTTCGAGAATGAGAACGACCCGTTTACTACTGCAGTGAATCGTTAAGGAGATAATATTTTTGAAAATGTTGATCTAACTATTTCGAAATTAGAATAAGTAGTTTCTGAATAATTTTTTTTGCACACATTATAGATTATGTACTTAGTACCTATTAAGGATAACAGTTCTTATAAAAAAAAAATAAGAACTATAATAATAATAATAATAATAATAGTTTTACATCTTATATTATAAAACGCGTCTATAGTTCTAGTATTATTGTACAAATGATAGAAAGTTAATTGATCAATATTAGTTAATATACAGTTTTCAAATCGACTTATTATATTCTAAATCTATTATCATGATGAATGGTCTATTGTCCTTAATATATAGAAAGTAAAGTGACTCAAAAACTATAAACTTCGATTTAAATGTAAGTATTTTAAAAAGGGCTGGATTTCATTTGAAAAAAAAATGTTTGTATCTCCCATATAAGACATGCCAAATGGCATAATAGATGTAAGTAATTTATAATATGGGCTTTAAGTACTTCGTACAGGTACTTAAAAATTCCAAAAATCATAATTTGAATTTATATATGTACGACCAAAGGAAAACGTGTGGTGGGGTAAGCATTCTTTCCGAAGCTAATTACACAATGATCGTTTTATAACATATACGTTTCGTTTATTTTTGAATCAGAATAAGAAGTTTTATTTTGAATTTTTTGGCAATTGTAAATATTAAGGTCTTTTTTCATTTTTTAAGGACATTTTGGAGTTTTTAAATACAAAATTTGAATTTAAAATTGTATTTTAAGATTTTTACATGATTTTTATATAAATTTAACAAACTATAAAATAGGTCATCGCATTAAATTATTAAAAATAATTTTAAACTGTATGGACATAATTGTTTTTCAGATTAAATAAATCCAAAATGATTAGCTCTGTCCGTAAAACTCTTTTACAGTCCTTTAAAAGTTATTTAATAATTTATTAATCATAATTTACACCAAAATTATTAAAAATAAAAAAAAATATATTGCATCATTTAGAATTTTTAGGGCATTTAAGTTCCAGCTCTCATTATACCAGTTTATTATGGGTTGGACATATGAGTACTTACCTACATGGAATACGCATTGTAGTACAATACATACGTTTATAGCATTTCCAATAGAGGAAAATTCTGATGTCTTGCGATGTATAGTTGAAAATCCATTGATATTTTAGGAGAGGTAACATTTTTAACATCAGTATCAGCAAGGAGAGGGGTCGATTCAACACAATTAAAAAATTGTCTGTTTTTTGGGGGGTTTATATGATATTCGGGGACTTAGATCTCCCAAACCCTCCTAATTTCCGCCAATGTGACTTAATGTCAATATTGAAATTGTATGAAATATAATATTACCTATACGTACTATTTACAGAATAAGAACTCGTAAATAAACTCAAACGCGTTATTAACGCAAACAGACGATATAGTTGCAATGGCAGAGACATGGTAATGATGAATAGTTGGCAACGAATAATCAATTAAGCTTAAATCTGAAATTTTGAACAATCCACATCCACGTGATTAAAAATGTTTAGGACGGTCGACCGTCAAGTTGATAATTTTCAGTAAATAATTATATTTTGTTTTGGTAAATTCAAAATTCATACGTAGTAACTTTACTGCTTATGCTTAATATAATTTAAATGTTATATTATAATAAATATTTCAGAGTGGTTTGTGCTGTGAGTTGCCTGTCCGGTGTTACGTGTCTATTTTTAATTTTGAATTTTAATTATTTATTTATTACCTATACTTATACACTATAATTATTTGGTATTGCCACAATTACCACTGATGTCTGGTTCTATTTGATTTAGCTGTGATATAGGTAAGTAGACACACTTGTGCATAATCGATGGTATGTTACATATAAATATTTTTCATTTTCCAATTCGTAATGTTATACATTTCAATAAAATAAAACAATTTAATTCATAAAACCAATGTATGCATGCCAAAATGTTTTCATAAAAATTTGATATATTTCAAAATTTTACAATTCATCAAATTTTCAAACACCATTGCTGGGTTGTATAACAATCGTAGTAAACATTTAAAGAACTAATAGTGAGTTAAATGGTCACTGGTTAAGCATGATTAAGTGGCCTATGAGGGGTCTATTAAATTTTTTTGTGAGCCATTAAATTAATCAATTTTTATTCAATTCTGCATACATATTGTACTAAGTAATGGTTATGATTTAAAAATTGTTTGACGACTTCGCCTATCGCCGAGTTATTGTAAACCATCGTCATGGTGTCTTCGATATGCTATAATAGATCATAACATACCACATGATTGCATAATGTCACTCAAACGATTTGTCAATCGATTCCGAAACAATACGATTATAACGAAATATCGCAATTGAACGTTTTGTTTGAGTACGTGCACTTGGCTATATGTTGACACGTCGTATTAGCGTTATACAATAATACAACAATGATGAATCAGCTTATCAGAGCACAGAGGGTGCAGTGACTAAGTTCTTGTTAATATCTCGTAGGTACTAAGGTGTTTTTTTTTATAAATTACAGTATTGATTTGAACACACATTTTTTTATTTACATTATATTTTACCTGTTCTTGAAAATATTTAAAAAAAATTAATCGTTAAGACGGAAGAAAAACATGTAAAAAGAAATACAATCTTAATACCTATATCATATCATTCTAGGTCAAAAATGTTGAAGTTATATAATATGCCACTGCAGCTCATTATGTGTTGAGTACCCCGATGAGATAGTACACATCGTCATTATACCATAAAATATAACAATAAATATATTATTGATGGTCACAGGTGTGCTAAGTGACAATTTTGACGAAAATAAGCTAAGTATTCTATCCAATTCTTCATTTCATTTTATTTTTCATATAATGAATAAAATATGTTGTATGTGTTTGTTTAATATTTTATCCACTAGACTGCATAATTGTTGTTTGAAGTATATATACTATGGTTTAAAAACATTGTGTTCAAGTGTGGTATACTCACTCACAACAAAAGTATTTTTATAAAACTAAGTATATTCGTGTCATCGATAAGAAAAGACATAATTGTAACAAAAACTATATGACTAATAAAAAACTCCTAAGACTTCAATCCAAAATATGTGTAAAAACGATGTCAACTTTCAAATGCCTCTACTGAACAAATTGTTAAATGCCACTTACCACATGTGTGTACTAGACCATCGTTATATATAGGTAGAAAGCACCTGTTGAATACCTATGTTCATGTTCCTTTGTCGTAGCCCGTAAGAGACGTCAAGTCATGTCTTGTGTAATGATAATGATTGATAATATAGGCACTACAATCTACAACAGGATATGACGAAGTCATACAATATATAGGTGCATATAGTATATACATATTACACACACATATATATATATATATATATATATATATATATATATATATATATGTGCCTACGCACAATGCGCCGATCGTGCCGTTAAGTATATACGCATATATTATTATATCGATGTCGAATACATTATTATTGTTATTGTAATTGCGATTATTATTATTATTAATATAGGTAATCTAATATCATATGTATAATTTTATAACGCTTTTGATTCTGTGCACGATGATCCATTAACAAACAGTTATTAAATTTTAAGTATCAAATCATATATATATTTATGTATAATGCGTGTGCGGTATTTTATTACAATAAGATATATATATATATATATATATATATTATGAATGATGAGGTAATTTTATGCTTTAAATAGCATACCTATGTCACGATTTCAATAAAAAATCAAATCTAAATTTAAAATTACATTCAGTTAAAACCTAAATTATGTTATTTTACAATATTAATAATTAAGATGTTAATAAAAACGTTCATGAATTATTAAGAGTCTGATTTATGGTATTGAGTAATAAAAAATCAGTTTTATTATATTTTAAGCAATTTATCGCATCGTCAATGTGTTATAATATTTCAGGTGTACTCGGGCTGTTGTTTTGGCTGTTTCAATACAAATAAAACGCTCCTAAGATAATACTTGTGTATAAATTAAAATAAAACCATCCGATCCAAGCAATTATAAAAAAAGGCATGCTGGGAATATACTAGGTGCTTAGAAAGCCACTCAAAGTCACTATGTGTTGTATACAATTACAATATGTAGTTAGTCATAAACTAAAGTAGTATTATACTAATATATTAGTATGGTGTTTGAAAATTTAGTTTTCACGATGCTCTTGACAAGGTGGGTAGTCGAGAGGTTACAGAAACTTGGCATACATTGAAGCATACACATTTCGAGTATTATTGATATATGATACTCATTTACGAGACTAATCAATCAAACTATAGTATTAGATTGCGTAGGAGGAAATCAAGCGGGGGAGAGGGCTTGATGAGACTATAAGTATAGATCTTAGCCCTCCCGGACCTTAGAATTATAAAATGCCTAAATATCTAAGTTGTCTTGTTAAAATTAATAATAGCGATCGAAATTAGTACTTATATAGATGTACCTAATGAGCATTATTAGCTCGGCCCCTTAGTAATATCATTCAATTTTTGCTTATTTTAGAGTTACTCTTAGAACGTTACACTCTCTTAACACCTGTAGCTGTATATGAAATCCTCAGGTTTCTTTCCGAATCAATAACAATCGTGTGTTTATTATATCTTCACTTTACACTTTTAGACTTTAGTTGAGCTACACTAAAGCGAGAAAGAATCAAAAATATATATAAAAAAATAAATAAATAAATATAAATTATAAAATTCCGATCGTCGTAGCCGAAAAAATTAAGTTCTTATTTCGGGTTAGTTGCGCAATACTTTCGAAACATATCTACATAAAACGTACATATATTTGCTTCTGATAACGAACACTCCTAACCCTCAAAAGTTTCGAGATCTTGACAATCAAATCATCGCGTACCGCTACGAATCTGCAAACGTGATCCAGCCTAGGAGAGTGAGGAATTGCAAGAGGTGCTTTGGAAGACGGATCGAACGCGGTCGTATCGACTGCTATTGTTTCGTCCGATTGAATACGTGACGTCATTATAGTAGCTGTACGTAAAAAAAGTATTTTAGTATGTATATTTGTGTTCCCTGTAAATGTTAGGTAAAGGGCAAAATACGGAGTACGATTACCCTGTATGGCTGTGTATATCTGTACACATTATTGCTATAGTGAGCAAAAATAAACCATAAGTTTCATAGCAGTCTGTTTGGGGGGAGGGTGTTACCGTAAAGGTTAGGTTATAGATTGTGGAGTTTTGGGCAGCGACAATTCATAAATGTGTACAGGTCCTCTGACAGAGGAGGCAAGACCGTAACTGAAGAGGTCCAGGCGTTTGTACCTCCATCCATGGACGTATAGTTCTATATCAAAACCATAGTATATATTAATCTATATTCTATACGGACTATACGGTTAGGTTAAACATAAAAATACGAACAATATTCAATAAGTATTTAATAATAATAATAATAATAATAATAACAATGTCTTCAAAAAACAACGAAATAGAAAACATAATTTGAATATCTATAACTCTTAAAGTAATATATTGCATTAAAGTTCCATGCGTCTTTTGATGGCGGGGTTTAATATTTTAAAATCTTCTATGACTTTTTCATAATTAACATTATAACATCAATCCTGTATATATTTAAGATCCCATACAATCTTTATTGACCCATAGTATCTCGTAACTTTGTTTTAACAATATTTAGTTTAGAGAAGGATCTTTCACAAGTGCAACTTGTTACCGGTATTGTAACAAATACCTTTAATGCTAGAATGACGCTAGGGAAAATATTCATAAAATATAATACTATAATAACTGATAAATACGTTATAATTGTATTATTGAGTATTTTGAGCATGCATACTGGATATATTTTTAAAAAAAACAGGATGTAAGTACTTTGACAAAAGATTTCGGAGGCAGCGGGAAATCTCGCAGGGGAGGCAGCTGCTTCCCCCTCGCGTACGCTTCGTAGCGTTACAAGCGTATATACAGTGGTGAGCCCTGGTGGGGGGCTAAGGGGGCTTCAGCCCCAGCCCAATTGGTCGTGTTATGGCATAAATCTTATATAATAAAAGACTATGTACAAATCAATAAACTATGATATTTCTGGAAACGGTTTTGAAGAAACATTTGCGTATTATCGATTATAATAGATGTTATTGTGGTAACGGCTAATAACGATTTAGTTTAAGGCACAGAACCTGTGTATAAGGTAAGTGGTAACAGAATAATATTATTTGATCGGTATGAACGTGTAATAACGAATATTATGGTACGACTGTTATCTACGGCGTAACCAAATTATGGCCATCTGATACAATAATCAAATCCAAAAACGCACTCAGAAGAATGCAATTAGATGACTGGAGAAAGTAATTAAACACCAAAAATAAATGTATTCCGAAGTTATAAGAATAATAAAAATGTATAATTTATATAATATATTGTATCACATTTGTGTATTATAAAACAGTACCTACCATCTACAAATATCTATTATAATATATGCATGTACTTATTATAAACAGTATACAATAATAAAATATTACAATTACCAAGTGACTTTTTATTGAAACTGGTTTGTTATAAGATATCAAATTATGATTTACTTTGTTTATCCCCCCCATTGAAAATCTTGGGTACGCCACTGCGTATTTACGATATTGCGAGCTAAGTAACTATAGGTACATATATTGCGGACAAGACACAGTCGACCGTGCGCGCCGACAGTCATATTATTATTATTACTATTATTTGTCGTGTCGCCGGCATACATCGCCCGTATTATACCATTATAATAATTGTATTATTATATAAATATGTCATATATTATATCATTTCCTCGAGATAATCGTGACCCTGCTCGTTACGTATACACACGATATACATTTTTTTTTTTTTTTTTTACCAGTGTAGTACGTACGCCCTACACGGGTTTCATTGGGCATTAAAACAAAAAGCTTGCGCAACAATAACGGACGCGGTTCACTTTCGGTCCGACACGAAAGGCCGAAATCCAAGCGATGACGCAGCCGTCTCAAGAGTCATTAGTATAACTGCAGCCGAAGACGCTTAAAATTACGAATACCACCAGTTCACCATTATCTATTCGTCGAAAAGATTCCATAGCGCCACAGTGTTGGCATGGAGTGCCGCCGACGCATTGTTATTGCATATTGTTAGATTATTATTACTACGTCTTATTTGCAGGTAGCGTTAACTGTATAATTACGATATCTGTTGATGCGCATTTCGATATATTATTATAATATTGTAATAACGAACGAAAGCACTTTAAAAAAATGTATAAAACATCCGTATTAAAGAAATTGTTAAGACGCCGAGATTTCGATCAAATATGAAATTTACATATTATATTATATTCATTTTTACGACCAAAATAAAATGCATATAAAATTAACGTTAATAGAAATTATGAGCAGTGTATTTATATATATGAATACTGTGGAGTGCAGATGACAGGTGGGAGCATTAACGTAAAAAAAAATTATTACGCTTTACGTTCATATTTAAGTGAAACAATTTAATGTCACACCAATAAAGCAATGTTGTGTGTTTCACTTACCCGATTAAATTTCTCAAGATCAACAAGAGCACTGTACATTATTTTAAACTCTAGTAAACTCTGTCGAACGAAATACTATAGCTGTGAGTATTTGATGAGTGTGAAAAAACGGTCGTACAATATAACGTTTACGTTATCAAAAAAAAAAAAAAAAAACCATTGTTTTCAACACTTCATTTTAAGCTCAATCCGAATGGATAATATATGAATATTATTATTTATATTTTTATTTTGAGACAAACGCAACATTAATAATAATAGTTTATATATAATATAATATATGTGCAGAACTTATTTTTCGTTCGATTTTTTTACACTTCTCTATGAAGTGCATATTTCAGCATTGAAAACGATTACCATTGTTTAGTTGTAACATTGATTTAACTACATTGTTTAACGTATATTATGCGTATTATAAAGTCAGTAATATTATATACGCTACAAAAGTCAACAGGTATGGATCCGATTGATCGTATTGAAAAAGCGTACGTAAACACTTAACTTTATTTATCGAAATTACACAAATAAGTGATACCTACGTGATATCATTGGTTATAAATACTAGTAATCTAAATCAATATTGATATAATATATTATTTTTGTAGTTACTATCATAATATCATGTACTTACATCCTTATACATAGTATAGGTATATACAGCATATAGGTTAAGTTTCTCGATCTACGTCGAGTGTTTTAGTAAATCAAAATAATATGGGTAAAAGGGATATTTAAAAGTAGATCGCGCCAACACGAACTATAGAATCGGCGAAACTTTCTATTTTTGCTTATAAACTTTAAATCAAACCAACGTCGTAATATAATATTGCTGATTTATGTGCACAGCTGTTAGGTGTACATCGACCCTCAAGTAGGTAGACCTACATTATTATTATTATTATTATTAAGAGTGCGTGTTTTTCAGACCACCTGGTTATAAATACCTATTTACTTTATGATAGTTAATTAATGATCGTGTGAACATAAAACCTCACGAAAAGCCTCTCTTCACATAGGTGAGATTATAATTTGCTACTTTTTTTTTTTTTATACAAATTAAACAAAAGAAAAAGAGGAAAGTAAATAACCATTATAATAAGCTCTGTAGTAGGTGTCGATTGTGCCTAGTAATCGAGTAAATGACTGTAATTTATGTGTTGAATATGAATTCAATGATAAACCATTGTGTACAAAAAACAATTCTGATTGAAGACATTATTACTAGGTATTAGTATATATTTCATGATATGTTTTTTGATACTGCTATATTTAATTGATTTTTTTACTATGAGTATACGGTTACATTGATTATATTTTTTTCTGAAAACATTGTATTCATTTTATTATTAACGTTTAATTATTATAATAGAATACTATATTTATATAATAATTATTATTCTATTATTTTATTATTTTATAATTATATTATTGTTTTTAACTTTGGAGTCAATTTACAACGCCTTACCGCAGAACAATGTGATAGGTTTGTGCTTTTAGGTATAAATAGGTGGGCTTAAAATTAACCTTTTTTTTTTTTTTATCTTTAAATCGGCAATACGCTCGGCATCCGGAAACGCCGTGAAGCAATACTTCGGATGCCGAGCCCGCCATCGTTTATTGAGGTAATTACAAAAGCGATATTAAGGCGTCAGAGGGACAATCCCCCTCTGACTGACCTTTTACAATATGCTAACAAAATTTGTCAATAAACGATAAAAAAATTGGGCTTAAAATTAACCTAGATGTTTTGAAAATATCATTGTGAATATAAAATATAAAAATATAGGAAAAAATTTAAAATCTCCACAAAAAATAATTTTAAATTACAACAAAATAACTAAAATCGTTATTCATTGTGTAAAATTTAAAATATTTAATTTCATACAATTTGTACTTGGAATGATTGTAAAAAAAAAAAAAATTGTGTATAAATATTTGTTTAGATATTTTGATTCTAGTATGGACTATTTATGAGAAGCCTTAGCTATGTAAATTTAACATTTTATACATCTGAACAACAAAATAATTTACTATTTATCGCGATTTTAACAAATTTTGTTTAAATATGAACTTAAATGTTAACTTTAAATGTCCATAAAGTAGAATAGTTAAAAAAAAAAGCGTCGACATATTTTGAAAACTATACTATGTGTAGAATTGATAACATAAACATTTGGTGATAATTTCAAGTAAGTATATTTATATTGTATTTGTTATTGAATTACAACAAAATAAAATAACCGTTTATTGAAAAATCGTTATTTTATGCGTGAATATCCAATATCGCCAACATTTCAATTTCAGATACATATAAAATTATTTGTGGAAAAACATTCAACTTTTTTTGTTATTCTGTAATAACAACTTGTGAGGAATATTGTATTACACATTTAAGCTGTTTGACCCAGCAAAATATTTCTTATCAATCATATTTTTATTAAAAAAAAAAAATCAAAAATTTCAACTTTTTATAAATAGTTTAAAAAGATTTAAAATATTTTGAAAATTATACCATGTATATAGAATTCTAACCTAACATATATATATATATATACATTTTCAAGTATCTAATAGTATAATTCTAAAATGTAATGAAGAGTTTATATGTACTTATCATCGCCTAGCTGTATTGAAATTCCAATAACGTCACATATTATGTAAGATATATTCGATTGGATTGGTTTAGAGTTTTGGACATTAGAACGAATGACGATTAATGAAAGTCATGGCAGAACGAATTAACAAGAAATGAACACTCGGTACACCAAAGACTAGATGGAATGACCGCACTGTGGAAAAATATACGACTACACGAGACTGGTATACGCGTGGGTGAGCAATTATATAATTGACTGGAGAAATGCATAAGTGGCAGGGTAGCCCTCAGATGCTTATTGGACTGTTAAGCTGTCGAAGAAGTAGAAAAACAAAAATATGCGCACCCCGTTAGATGAGTAAAAGAAACACATTTTTCTCGACGATATATAAAAATATAATTATACGTTTAAATTAATTTAGTACATATTTTGAGTTTTTTCCTTTTTTAGCTTGACGTTCTTAGTGTTCTTATCCAAATATTTTTTTTTCGCTAGATGGTTTTCTTTATAGACGAAACCTCTCAAACGTAATGTATGTAAGGTACCTATAACCGTTTCACTTTCTTCGCCGATCACGTGTATTTTGCAAAATCATTTCCTGCACAATGTATTGTATGCACTATAAAAAAAAAAAAATATTTTTCAATATTTTTATAGTAACAGACATTATAAGTATAAATAGTTCTTAACTCACGTGTTGTAAACGACTTAACATTACCCACATTGTATCTTTTATAAATGCCCAAATTAATAATATACATTGTTTTACTGTTGATATGCTAGTAAATTATTTTATTTAGATATATTATTATATGTTTCACTGAAATATACATAATTTCTGATATTCTTAGTTTACACAGAGATTACAACATTACATGCATCAATAACTGAAGTGACAATAGATTTTCTTGAAACAAAAAGGTGAACAGCTCGTTGTAGGTGCACTAAGGGTTATCGATCTTCAAAATATTTATAAAAAAAAAAATTAAACGTTCAATGGTTCAATGTCGCATCAAGTATCAATTATTTCAGACAAGTATTTTGCTATATAATTTATGAATCTAAAATAGGTACCTAAATATTAATATATCAACCTTTTTTTTTTTTTTTTATTAAGAAATGTACAATCTGTAAATATTATTTTATAATAAGTACAAGATCTATTTAAAGCTTATATAGAATAAGATAAAATAAAACTATATGTAATACCTATAACTATTAGTTGACATTTTTGGTTTTTATGAGATTTGAGAGAACAGTGGTGAGATATAAGGGGATTTAATTTATTCATCGAGGAATTTAAGAAGTGAGATTTCATTGTTGTTTATCAGAGTAGTATTTGGTTTGAGATATCGTGTTTGCGATTCGTAGTGTTTATATATTGAACATTCTTTGGGGTTGTAAGGGTGATGGGCTCTTACGCAGATGGCGAATTTTTGGTGGGAGATTCGCTGATTTCATGCGGAAGGTTGATAAGTGATTTTACCTAAATTTGACACACTTGGGAAGACATACACAATAGCTAGGTTCGGATGCCACCACAGATTCGGAAATTTTGTCACTTTAGTATTGCTTTTTGTTGGGTAAATAAACTACTTAAAAGAATTTTCAGATAAAAAATGCAATTAATTCACAAAAATATATTGTGTTATAAATTATAATATTCAGAACTTCGAGCTATTAATATTTTTGTTGAAAATCATTCTGTAGGTATAGATCAGAACGTGCCAAATAATAATTGCAATACTATACGTATCACAAACGAGTAAATTTATAAAATATTATCCACGAGAAACAATAATTTATATTAATTGTCTCTGCGTGAAATCGAGACTATCATATATAATAATTTTATAATATATCACATACACGCGCGCGCGTTATGGATGCCTGTAGTTTCAGTAGCAACTATAAAATACAATAAATACAATTTAATGTTAACTGAGCGTATAATATACTGCACGAGATCATATTAAAATATCTCTGAGCGGCGATGATATTTTTCAAGGCGATTTACTGTTATTGTTATTGTATACACTTCCTGAAACCTACGATGATTTTATATACGACTAAATAGATATTATTATTATTATTATATACGGATACGATAAATACGCACTCGTGTTACGGTCAAAAATTTCTAAACTTTCGCTGGGACTGTTAAGCGAATGCGAGAAAAGTTTACCAGCCGCCATTTAAACATACATATTTCCGGGTTATTAACAACTTATATGTTTATCTTACAGAAATTTGGCATTTAGCATATACCTATTAGATATAGCAGGGTGTAGCATTTAAGCAGTAATTCATAAACGAGCAATTATCTATAGATATACCCCCATTTACGTATACATTCGTTTTCCGCGAATCTTCGAATATATTATCTACGATGAAATTATATACAATTATAATAGATATTATTATATACGGATACGATGTAGATGCACAAGTGTTACGGACAAAAATTTCTAAACTTTCGCCGTTAAGCGAGTGCGAGGGGTCACAAGCGAGGGAAGTTTACCAACCGTCGCCTTAACATATATTATATTTCCGGGTTAATATATTTTGTTATATATTTATCTTACAGTCATTGGGCATTTAGCGTATACAGTGTTTTAATTAGGAAAAAGTTAGAAGGGGGATGCAAAAGTGTAAAAAATATGTCAGTACCCGTTTATATAAATGTCTTATTGATAAGAATATAATAAAAAGGGGTACGCATAAATAATTTCTAAAAAGAAGAGGGACTACGTCCTTCCACATTCCCTCTCAATTCAAGCACTGAGCATATACCTATAGGGTGTAGTGTTCGACAATCTAAACAGCAATTCATAAAAGAGCAATTATCTATATAGTCTTCTAGATCAGCGATTCCCAACCTGTGCACCGCGGTGCCCTTTGGGGTAGGCTCGAGAGTGAAAAAAAATATTTACAATTTATTGTAGTTAAAATTGGTCAACAATGAAAACAAGTGTTCATTTTTATCATGTTTTTCATAATATTCACAGAGGGGCACCTAACTAAATTTGGAACAACAAAAGGCACCGCCGACTAAAAAGGTTGGGAACCGCTGCTTTAGATACATCCCCATATTTACATATACATTCGTTTTTCAAGAATCCTCGAAAATCTTATGAACATATAGGAACCATAATAATACAAATAATAGACAGCAGGTGAGTAGATAAGTATGTTATATTATGCCTAATTTGTTTCTCCGCATATCAAAAAACGTGGTGTGCCAGACCAATAAATCGCGACCATGCTCTTGATAATAATATATAGTTTAATGACGTCATGATGACGTTATACAATAATATATTATAGTGCCCATATAGCGTTACGATTTTTACTGCTGCTAAAATTATAAATAATTTGTAATAATGATGGTGGTATATATGTATTTATTTTACTTGGTGCATGATTTAGGTCGCGGACGAGAAATTCATAATATAACCATATAGGTTCAGTGAATTGAATATCAAATCCATTTAATAAGCCCATCGTTCACAATAATATTGCTCATCGTGTGTCCTAATAAATGACGCAACTCGCGATAATAAAGGATCGGCTAAGTGTACATACGTACCTACAATAATAGCATAACGACTGTTTATAATAATATCGCCTGTATTAAAAACATAACTCATTCGCTCCATAAATTATAAAAAAAGAAAAGAATAATCGATTTTGGTTTGCGCAAACAGTCTGAATGTTGCCGCGGTACGTATATAAAAATTGTTATTATTGATGATGATGATGATGATGATAATAATGATAACTATATTTGATATTGTATAGTATACACACGCATAATGCATTTATAACACGTGTATAATCAGTTACAACGTTTTCGTTTGTAATGAAAAATTTGATTTGTTTTGGTATTTTACGTACCTACCTATATATTATTATAGTTAATTGCTTTAACGATCGCTACAGAGCTTACGCTGCCAGATTTGATAAATCTTGAATGTCCAAACTTGCGGGCTGGAAATTAAATTCCGTCACAGATAAAATTCATGTAAAAATTACCCTTGATCTGTCTTGGAGTTTTTAACGATCATCAATTACGCACGCAATAAGGTTAGTGATCGACCGCCAAACAATATCTATATCAACGTGCTTAACATTATTTTGTAATATTTTATTACTATATCCGTCGGGTTTGATTTGAACACCGACTATATTTTTTAAACACTGATAAGAAAAAATCAATCTACAGGTGTTTTTTTGTTAGTTTTTTACTATTTACTTACGGCACAATTATAGTAATTATACTCATAAGCGGAAATAACTTAATTTTTTTTTTGGGGGGGGAGGGGGGAATGAAACTCATCCCCTCCTCTTTATTACATATGTATAATACTTGGTATCACAGAATATAACAATTTTTAGTATTAATTATTATAGCTTTTGAACCGGAGCGACTTGGTCGATATTTGCAGGGTGGACTAAGTGCTCCCCATTATTTGAGCCAATGGTTATACTATTAAATTTATTTGGTTTACGGGAATATTATTATTTATTACAATATAGGAACGCATGAAAAGAAAACAAAGTAAAAATGATTAATTCATCATCACTATACGTCTGCACCGTCTGTACTCGCAAGTACATGACAACGAACGTACATTTTTCTGTGACTTTAATATATGTTCGCAGTTGTTCTCTACGACCATCTGCGCACCGTTTGAAAACAATAGGTTTGTTTTTCCGTTGGATTTTTCGAAAATAAATCACGAAATATTTTTCGAGGACAGCAGAACAATAACAATAATAATTACTCTAAATAATCACGACACGTTTGTTTTGACGTGTGTACAATATTATTATTGCAGGGGTCATTGGCAATAGATTATCACATCGTTTTATTTATTGTATTGTTCGACATTCGTTGTGTCATTTCAACTCGATCATTGTTCAGATGAAAACGAAATAAATTTCGGTGTTATTATGACATAGGTAAGCGTACGTGTACATACTGCAGTATAGAGATACTTATGTCAATATCGCAGTCAGTAGTCAATTCATAGACGCAACGTGTGGGGAGGGTGCTATAGGGAGTGTTTTAGCACCCCCAGGCTCTAATCAAGTACTCCCTATCACCTGTTATAAAACACCAAAAATAATAAGTGGCATCATTTGAGAGGAAAGGGTAAGGTTGGAATTTGCCCCTGTCTGATTGTTTAAAGTCATTCCGATTGTAGGGCCAGTGGTTGTTTGTAAAATAACATAATTATAATTATTTTAATTTTGAAAAAATATATTATTGTGTAATCAGTGGAAAATTTTTGTCACGATAATAATAATTAATATTAATTGTTTTTTACGTCAGATATTTAGACGCGGATACTATAGTCTAGAAATTTAAAAAACAAAATAATTTCATCTTTAAATTTATCCATGATTTCGAAAAAAACATTATAATAGAAGCACCTACCTATTAAAAATGTTTTCATTTTTTAATAAGGTTTAGCAGTCGTGTTTCATATTGCAATTTAAATTGTTCGACACTTCTAGAAAAATATAAAATGTCGCCACTGAGGTAAGTACCAAATAATTTAGCTCCTCTACGTCGTCTTTTTTGCTATAAATGAAGCTGCTTTTACCGTCTTAAACGCGTATAAAGTAATGTAAGATGGGAATTGTATTGAGATAATAATATAATAATGGAAATCAAACTGGAAGCAATGCGTTCTGTTTCTTATTTTTTTTGTTCAGTTATATGGGCTGGCTAAAGCTTTTGCCCTCTTTTGTTAAAAATTGAAATGACGCCACTGAAAACAATGTGAAAAAGTAGAGGTATTTTTTTGTATGTAGGATTTTTCTTTTTATTTTATGTTTTTATGAAAAAAAAAAATTCAAAATCAGGCTTTTCCTAACTTAAACAAGTTGCAATTACAATTCTAATAAGTTCTGCAACATCTAAAAGCAGTTTTTTAAGTATGTTAGAAATTAAAAATTAGATGAGCATTATTTATTATATACCTTATTCATATATTGTTTCGACGTCACACGATCTTGTGAATGTGTTGGAGTATAAATGATTATTAGTGTGAGATAACCCTCTACTGCTCGTATATGAACGACGCAAAACGCACTCGCAGGTACATGTCATAGAACTAACAAATAACGAATTATTAGTGGCCCATTTCGACAGACGTAAATGATTTCGCGGGAATATGGATAACTCATTGTCAATTGAATATTTTCAGATAATTTTTTTTAACTGTTACACAACAATATTCTACGGCCTGAATTTGAACTTAGATTTTTTATTTTATTTTAAATAATAATATAAAATAATTTGTAAAAAAAAGCTTAAAATTGTCTTTTTTTTTTTAAAGACTTATTTAAAAGTTTGAATTTAAGATATTATAAAACTAAGATCGATGTGAACTGTAGAATATTTCTCTCTATCAGTTAAAAAAAAAAAAAAAATTTAATTTTGTTGATTCTACTAGTCGGGATCATTATTCCCGTAAAATGTGATTTTGAAGACAAAATGGCATTGGCACCGGGCGCCTTAAAGCAACAGTTTATTGACTTGTTTATTTTAATATCAAAAGACGTGTTGCAAATATCATAAAAATAAAATCAGTATGGGTTATTGAAATAGGTACCAATATAAATACATAAAAATACTAAGTAGCGCCTACGATAATCATACAAACAGGCCATATAGTGCCCTGTGAATGAATTATTTTCTCGTTGGTATTTTCGAAGTGGGATCGAAGCTTAGATCGTAATTAACGATTTGTTATATTTATATTGTAGCATTTTAAATATCTATACTCATGTTACAATAACTAAGTAGTTCATGATTTGAACAAAATTTAAAATGGAAAAAAATTAAAATCATTTATTTTACAACTTCACGTCAATTTTCAAATCCAAGACGGCCATTTCATGAAGATGATAAGTGGATAATATTGAACTGAGTCCATGCTACTTTTATGCGTTTGAATTGAATCCGGTTTATTATCTTAATATCTTTGAATATACAAGACCATTATTAGACCCGTATGGGCTTACGGTATCCAAATTTGGGGCTTAGCCAAACCCTCAAACTTCAGATCACTCCAGGCGTTCCAATTCATTTGCCTCCGTCAAATCGTCTCCGTTCCATGGTATATAACAAACAATAATTCCAATATACCTTAATATCCAAACACTAAACCAGCTAGTAAAAAACTAGTACTCCTCACTCCACCTTAAAACTAAAAACCACCTAAGCCTTTTAATCAAATTTATTTCTTCTCCCAACATCCCCAACAACCTAAACAGGCGTTTCAAAATATGCTGGCCTAGGAACCTACTCTAATCCCTCTAAACAACCTGCCGGGTGGCCTTCTTAATCCTCTATGCAGTTATTTTATTTTTGTATGCCTTTATTAAAATCAACGAATGTACAGACCTTGTATAGATTTTAATTGTATATAATAAAAATAAATAAATACATAAAATAAAAAAAATATCTTTGAATTGAGTCATCATAGATACAACTCACATAATTATAATTTTTTCAATTTATTAACTTTTATTTTTTATTCTTATTACTATTTAAAATTAAAAAAAAAAAACAGTGTAAACAAGTACACACATTTTTTGGGAGACTACACAGCCAACCTCCACGTAGTGTCTCCTGGATAGTGGAACTTAACTCGAACAATACTTAACAAATATTGGTCAGAATCAACTCCGATAACCCAAAATTATGTTTTATGGGAATTAATTCAATATTACTGGTATTCGTTAGGTAAACGTTTTAAAAGTCGAATAATTGATTTCCTCCTAGCGTTCGTATGGTCCTTAAGAGTTTGGTCGAATGATGGGTGCCCGAGGGTGGATCGCATTCTAGCAGATACAATATACACACAAAACACAACGACGAGGCGGTTTTTATAAGTCCGATAAAATCACGCATTTGGAAACAAAAATGATTAGTAAAATGGGTTAGCTGATGGAGGAAGAAGACGGAAAATCAAAAACTATTTAGTAGACGACAGCGAGATGGCGGTCGAAATGTACGTTGGTGGTCGTGCGTATATCATCCAATTACGGTCAGATCCGCCACAGTCATTATTTTCACTCTCTGTCCGTACAGTATGTATAATATAATAATAATATAATATAGGTAGTTTGAGAGGACGACGCCCATTGTAATAAAATATCAGTATATCGTTTCGGATACTCCTACACACGCTCTCATTCATTCACACACACGTAACCGTGTAGGATAAAAATTAACAAATTAGTTTTACTACACACACACACACACACACACACACACGAGTGTTACTATAGCCCGTTCAGAGCAGCTCGAGAGCGACGGCGGCGGCCTGCGAAAACGGTATTTTTTATACCTATTTAATATAACACAACACAGCAGTCTGCAAACGGCCAAAAGTTAAATTGGTCGTGAAACCTTCGCACTTGATTCGTGTCGAAATGTGCTGGGAAAACGCGCGACCCACAAAACACAATACGCGGAGATTTCTCGGTGTTTATTTTATACATATTAAATGTTTTTTATATATATATATATATATACATATTATCTACTTATCACAAACAGCATTGGATTTATACAATACCGACCGGTCTGGCCGTGACTTTCTTGCGTACAAAATCGGAGGCCTCAAGTCGAGTTTCGAACAAATAATACACATCGCATATACGGTTTGGAGTACGACGCGTTCAATTAATACAATAATGTTATTATACATTATAAACGGCATCGACGTCGTTATTAAAAAAATAAAAATCTTTTAGAACACATCAGAACACCTACGGATATGAGCTATTACGACATGACGACATATGACGTAATACCATGCGTAGAATTCGTATATTATTGTTTTTATTTATCAAAATATATTGTACGTCATGTTTTAATCGGGTGCATTATTTATCGATGTGCAGGTCGATGGGAGTAGGTAAGTACCTATCAAAAGACTCGTGCACAATTTTTGAGACGATGAATAATGACGACACATAAAGACGACTGTTTCAGGGATTATATTAATATGTTTAGAAATGTAATATTTAAATTAATACGTTCATTGTCTAAAAATAGTGTGCAGAAATATGCGCTGGCAAATGATAATTTTCATTTTATAGTTTTGTAATGACAACAATTGAATCGATAAAATATACAATAAGGAATAACAGCAATAATATGGTATATTATTGTAATATATTCAACCAGGACATGGAGGGACCTCGTGAAACGTTTTGCGCGGGTGAAAGTGGGCGAGAAAATGTATCGATGTGATATAAATTACATAATATTGTATTATATTGTACTCGATATCATAGTATTGACTACTGATTATTTCAAACAAACTTAATCGTCTCGATACCAACGATATAATACATACGTACAAAATTATTTTATATATTTAATTTATTAATATGTTGTTTGAGCAATGTCTTTGAAAGAATTTGTGTTCGACTTATTTGTTGAATGTCCATATGCTTATAATGAAGACGAAATCAGATCTCTTTGATCAGTTGACTTTTAAAGTCTTTTAAAATCCAACCATCACGCCACATCAAATGCTTTAGAAAAGATGAGTTTATTTTTTGAGAGTTAATTACGCTTTAAATTATATTTAATATTTATTATTATGATTTAACCCACGACGAAGAATAAATCAAGTTTTGGCCTCTATATAAACTCCTGCAAAGACTAAAATGATTGCCAATCGAAAAACACAGATTTCACTTTTGCAATAATGACCGACATAAAAAAGTAACAACTATATCATATTTATATACATTTTTTTTTTAATTTATACATAAATTGTTGTGCGTCGCATTAAGTGGAATTCATTAACTATACGTTAAAATCGTATTCCGCGGTCGCAGAATATGTACGCGACTTCCGGCAGTCCGCGGAGTGTGTCTATATGTATTGTATATGTATTAGTGTTAATTCATACTAATCGTGTGTATCTACTGTAAATTTGGTACGTATATATTACCGCTATATATTATGAAAAATCATATTTATTTTTGTCACGGGTGGGGGCTTCAGGCCACAACGTTGCGCTAGCTCCGCCGCTCTCGTACGATATTATTTTCGTATATGTCTGCTGCACGTCGACTATGATGAAACAATAACTTATAGTTATGCATATTCTAATGAAAACATAGAACAAAAGGTCGTGTTAATTATTCACATTAAAAAAATAATTTTAATATCATAACGAACTATTTTGTTGACGATTGTAGTTCACATTCCAGCAACAACTGTCTATAAATTATTATAAGTTAATTACTATAGATATTTCTTTTAAGGTAAACGCACATTTTCTCAAAATAAAACATTAAAGTTTTTGGAAATATTTATGAATAATTTAAAGTCATTACAAAACAACATATTTCAAAATAATATTTTTCACCATTTTTAACTTTGACAGTTTTTACATTTCTTCCTTTTTATTATTACAGCGTACATGTTTAATTTAATTCTCCAAAAAAGAATAATTTTCTAAGAACCTTAATAACATAAAAATCTAATATTAATAAGGTCCTTGCAAACCCTATTAATTTTTCATCAAATCGACCTAAGCGACTGACAAAAATTAATGTATTACTTCTAGTGGTCCCATTTAAAAACGTAAACATTTTTGAATTCGTAAAGAAGTTGACTTTGCGTCGGTTGGAGCAAATATTCAATATTTTTTATACTTTTAATATATTTAATGTAAAAATTTATAAATTGATAAAATTTAAAATATTTATTCCTGTCATGAATTTGTTAAAATTAAAAAAGTACTCTGACCGATTTAAAGTAATCTTGTTTATGCATTCAAACATTTATTAAATCGAACCTTTGAAAATACTTAAATTTTTGTCGCACGTATTTCACATCCATAAATTAGTTTTGAATATTTTCGTTTAATGACTAAATGACATGTGTATGCGCGTACGTAGTAATATGATGCGGGTGATGGTTGGGCTCGTATACATACACAAAGACAGACGATCAGTGATCGCAAGAAACGAAAGAATTATCTAAATCCAACTCCTTAAAAATTACTCGTTTGCAGGCGCCTTAAATGATTAGTTTGTTAGTTAAACCTATGCTATAAGTTTATAACTTGTGAATATTTAATGTTTAGATAAATGGAGTTGAGTGGCATGGGGTTGTTTAATACTCACTTATCATTTGATACATTGTACCTATATATTATAAGTAGCCACTCACCCACCATGTTTTTTAAACAAACTATTAAACAATTTTTTTTAAGGGTTAAACATAGATAAAAGTTAGAACTGCTTATCGCATTACTGCCACCCGGCCCTATTCGATCATTTGGACGTTAATAACCATAGGTTGCACATAAATGGGGGACTCTAACCACTATGGAAAATAGGCTTATGATGCAAAAACTAAACTACTGAACTACTACAAGAACTTACCACACTCTTTCATAGTGCTCTGCTATTGCCCATCACCGTCTTCTTTAAGCCTGCCTGTCCCACTCTGTACCCTCCTTCTCTCTAAGTATTGTCACCACCATCTTGCCAAACGCCAGCGTTCTGACTCTTATTCGATTGGACTCCGAAGTACCTCAGCGACGGCTTCACTGTAATTTAGTTCCCACTTAGGCACTTGGGATAGAGACCAGATTCCGATATGCCTGTTTGTTAGACAAAACGATCACTTTAGATTTTTGAGACGTCACTTCTAACCCCTTTTTTCTGCATCCATCGGTTGATCTGTTCCAAGGCCAATGTCCACCAGTAAGTCCGCATTGCGTGAGGTGATGATTAGTGAAATTTCGTCCGAAAATCCTACAATTTTACTCTTTCATGAAACTCCAGTCGCAGTAGTCCATTGTAAAAAATGTTCCACAAACAATTACCCACCCACCTATTTTTTTTTTTTATTTATTCTTCAAGAAGGTAATGGGTCCCACTAACCTATGTGTTTTTGAAATTAAGATGACTCTGTTAAATTCAAACAAAACCTTAAACTTTATTGTTGAGTGTTATTTGTATTGTTATCAAATTTTCTGATCGATGGGCATTTATTAAAAAAAAAAAAAAACATTATTATAATTAATCAATTATAATAATTGTTAATCGACAACAGTTATTAGGGAAACTATGTAAATGATTACCTTACCTCCTCTATACGAATTAATAATGAACGTTGGCATCTGATAAGACAATATTTAGTAGAGAACTGTGTATTATAATTAATGTTTATTTTGTGCGTGTATTGCCTTCACGCGGCGTCCACTATTATAGCCTATAACGCTTAACGACGCTCAACAATTTTAACACAATATACACATTATTTCTGTCTGTGTTAAAATTTAAAGGTCAACTGTAGAGTATAATATTTAGCCGTGAAATATAAATGAACTATATATCTGTAATGAAAAATATATTCTCTCACACCGAGGACACGACTTACTATAAGATAAATTTATCTGTTGTGTATGATGAACTTAAGAAAAAACTTAGGTACCTGCGTAAACGGATATAAACATATTTCAAAGAGAGAAAAAAAGTATTAACATTTGAAATATTTATTATATTCCGGGAAGCTCTGTCTATCCAAATTAATCCGTTCAAACGAGAGTGAGTGGCCGTGGTGAAGTCCAATTTTTACGGTCAGTGACGAGTACCTTGAACGCATCATAACTATGTATATTTATATATATATATATTTATTATATTTATAAAATATTTGTTTAAAAAAAAAAAAAAAACTATACAGGCCGAGCATTTCCTTAAAGTAAAAAGCAAAAACTTTCGATAATAAACTGCGCAGGAGGAAAACGACTAATACTATACATTAGTTATTTTAATTATTTTACGGGATTAGCAAATCGGAACAGAGCGAACGAGCTTATCGAGGATTACTGTCTACGAACATAATAATAATATAATATTATACACAGCAACGTCAAAAGTACGATGATATTTCTTTTGGAAGTCTTTTTATATTATTTGCGTATTGGCGTGGATGGGATAATGTTGGCTATAATATCATTGCTAATCATCACATGACGGACATGATCTAAATGAATTTTTGTTTTTAATTCGATCGATGCAATACCTATATAATACTACTCACCTATACTGTTGGAAGCCGATCATGTATATCGTATATGCAATATAGATACACGAGTACATGTAACAAACAAGTAAATTTATATCATCCTGTGATCCTTATTAGTATATACCTGTGACCCGTGTTTAGATAATAGGTGTCTATTATATATTATTATTTATAGGTGCTTAAATAAAATAGTATTACGCGTGTGATACAGAAATCGTTTGTGACGTAAATTTAGAGAAAACTATGAATAAGGGATACGTTAAAACAAATTGTATTTTATTCTCGCTAGCCGCAGTCAATTCAATCATTAAAGTATAATAATGTTATGTGCAGTGAGTATTATGTTATACACGACTGTACGCCCTTTTTTCACGCTCATATAGATGGAGGTAGGTACGTATAATATAATGTAATAGTATATTATGGTCATCGCGGCAATACGTTATTATTATTATTTCTCTTAGTCATTGTTCCGTTTAATAAAAACACGTCTGTTTATTTCAACCCATACATAATCACGTCCGCGTTTAGGCACAGAATGATTTGTTGCCGAGTAAAAGAGAAAAACTATTTTTTTTTTAAACTATTAATAGCGCACAACATCCGTATACATACACACTATACACATTATTATATCGTATTATTATTATTACTATTATCCAATTATGCGACCAAACTGCCGTGGCCAATATGTGTTCTCTGTCTACATATAATTGATAATATATTTATAGGTACCTAAAATATCATAATGTAAATAGTGTACCGTATATACACGGTCATCTTATTAACAGGTGGTGTGATCCGCGAGGCTGTAATAAAATATTGGTTTTATCGTACACACGCATACAACAGACGTACGGATAAATATTTTAACAAATTGGTGTTAAGACTGCGCGATAATGGTTTGCTCTGACGACAGGGACGTATATATATATTGGTATTTGCAAAGAATTTATAAAAAATATTACTCAATAGATGTGTTAAACCGGCCCCCGAAACCTTCACGCGTTGAAATCTGTTGAGGGGGGGGGGGAATCGGCTAGTTTCACTAGACGCGATGGTGTTCGAAGATTTTTCGTACCCGTAATCCCAGAATATATACTACGGGATTGTGTACGATGCACCTTTTTGGGAATACGATTACGTACGTTAAACAGTTAACTTTAAAATTTACCCAAAAGTCAAACGATCGCGTGTGATTTGCTATGCAACGTTGACACATTTAAGTTTTTGGTTTAAAATAAATATAATATATTTTAAAAAGTTATTTTTTATTTTATTTTATTTTAATATTACTATAAAATAAATTTTTAGATTACTATACAAAATCAAATAATTGAAAATAATAAAAAAGGTTTAGATAATGCATTGTAAAAGTGTATTCGATTTAAAATTGTATACCTCGGTACCCTATAAATAACTAACTTTTGACAAATTTATTATAATATTTTTATAAATTTTATACTTATTATATATTCTTTCATAGTTTTTTTTTTTTTATACGAATTAAATCAGCATTTCCCATTTTGTTAATTTAACCTTTAAATATTGATTGCATTTTTGTGCATTATGTTTCCTCTTGCGTTTCTTTTAGAATCGAAATAACTATATGAAGGATGGGAGCTATAAAATTGAACGTTATAAGTTCGATGAAAACTTTACAATCCATTTTTCAATTAATTTTAAATTGCGTGTTCTATTAGTTCAAATCAATGGGCAACAATGCTTCAAAGTTTAAATACCGTACTCAATCTCGAACATCAAATGTTCACGATTGCTTACGTCGATAAAGACCATACATAATCGTGTTTCACCGATCTCATATAGTAAATATTATATTAGACAGGGCTCGGTTTTACTATGGTCAATGTTATTGTTCACCGCGTCTTGAAGATCGGAGATTTCAATCAAAAGTCGGGTTACTAAAAAAAAACATAAAATGATTTTTAATTTCGTTTAAACAATATTACTATACAGACCGTGATTTAATGTTATAGATTATAATATATCATAATATACCATGATGTGATAACAATATATGTTAATAATCTGATTTCCACCACCACGTCCCGCCACAAACTATAATTCCAGTGTACAATTTTTCTGAATGTGTACGCTGAATAAAAAATTGTTCGTGGTGGATCACCAATGGATTGACAGAAAAGATTTAATACTAGAGTCTAGAATTAATATACTTAACCTTGTACAAATCAATAATAGTGTACCTATATTCCAAATTCAAAAAGTATTTTGTCGAAACCACAAAAATTGACAGGCCTAAGAATGGCTTGGTTGTAAAAGAGAACTTCGCCACAGTTTACAAATCTGTTTGACTGCAAGACTATTCATCCTCTTGGTAAAATACTTTTTTATTATTTATATATATTTTTTTATTCATCATTATATAATTTATGGTACTTTTCGTTTATTTAATAAGACTGTAAACGATGTAAATTAAAAATCTGAGACATCCGATTTATGTGATTATTCTAAAAATACCTATAAATTATTATTACTAATAACAGTTTTAATTTTTAAGTTTGAAATTCGAATACACAAAAAGTGTTAATCCGTAGTTATATCGCAGAAAGAAAAATCGTAGGTGTCAGCTGGTGAAATTAATAAATTATATTTATTGAATTTTGATAAAAATATATTTGTTAAATATAAAATTGTTTCGTCTGTGGACGGATTAGGAACAATATTATATTTGTATGAGAAATAATCGTGTTAAAATCTATATATGACATTATACTTGTCGGTGCACCTTCTCGCCGTTCGTATTTATCATTTATAATCGAATTTTTATTTACTATTTTATGCACATCTTGTTGTAGACGTTAAGTGCAATTCAGTATAAGATATACGTTATAATGTAATACATCACGATAAAATGAACGTTTGACGACGATCCATCATCTGGTTGATGGACAGAAAACCAACGGAAATCTGTTGTTTTATTACAGCCAAAACAATTGATCATGGTATATTTTCATCGCGATATTAGTTTAAGAACATTATGAATTGGAATCAGATTTATCGCAAATACTATTGACTATTTTGAAGAAACGTGAGTTGGTAAAATAAACACATAAGAAAAAAGGAAAAATCCAAAATTTTCAATGTCAATTTGGAATTGTTATGCTGATGAATATAACATACCAAAAACCAAAAATTCAGTAGAAGGATGGCATAATGTGTTTTCATTATATTATCAATATATTATAACAGAGATAACTCATAACTTATAATTATTTGTACACATATTATATTATAAGAACATTTGCAACAAAATATTATTTTTACATAATATACATATTATTTTTTTATGTTTTATAATAATTTTATGACCAATTTTACCACGACCAATTGACTGTACCCCATATTGTATCATATTATATTGTCGAAGGGCGAACGTGTCAGACGTCTTAGCGACTGTGATGGACTGTCTGCGTAATACCATGCAGGAATTTGTTAAAAAAAATTAACCAATTTCCTCTCAAGAGTATTATAATATAATATTATATAATTACGTGAAATGTCTTCATAAAATAAAATATAGGTACGTCGTACGTAATATATACGCGTGAGTATAATAAGGTTAAACAATTTATGCCTCAACGTTTTATGTTATTACTTATTGTGACTCTATATATTATATTATATTAGTTTTGTCGATTGCGCGATGTACGTATATTGCCGAGACGTACGCCAAACGCAGAAAAAATTAGGTGCCAACACGTTAATTTTGATTAATGACTACCTACCTATACCGTCTGTATCGCAATGCAGTGAATAGCCGTGTTATAGGTATAGCAGTTATAGGTATATATACCTAAGGCATATTAATAATTACGAATAATTTATGATGGATATATAATAATTATTATACGTGGAACCACAACAGTATATATTATTATAAGCATCGATATTGCGGGTGGAGATGAATAATAATTATTACCAGTTCAATAGTTGTCTATGCCGTGGACGTCGATTTCAACTTCCTCGATTTGTCTGTTTAAAAGCTGAATACCTATGTAAAAAGTTCTGTAATAGATCTATATTGTTCTCCTAATAATAGGTATATAGTAATATACGTGTTATAGTCATTAGTTACAAATTTGTGGACCGGGGGGGGGGTGATAATAAAGGGGTGCACCCTCCATTGATTGTTTTTATTTTAGCCATTACAGCTGCCAATAGTTGATATGATAACAAAAAATATTGAAATATTGTCTAGCAGCTGCAGCTAACATATATTAGTAATCCTCATCAGAACTTAAATCACAGAATAACTATAAGTGTCTCTTCGGAAAAATACGACAAATCTACGCTTCTTATATTATTATTTGTATTATTTCTCATATTATCATAATAACCTTGTCCACATTTTAAATTGTAATCGTTGGATTTTTGTCGTTATTCGTTTTTGTTTTATTACATTATTATGTGTTGTTGGGTATTGAATTTTATTTTAATAGTTTCTAGATATTCCGATAAATTTACATAATATTAATCAATAAATAATTGTATTTTGAAAACACATTATTACTCAATTATGATCTTTTTTCATACTTAATAAAATAATTTTTTTCTTGCATAATAAATTAATAAATAATAATTTAATTTTTAAAATTAATTTTTTTTTTATTTTATATAATTTTTAGTTAATTTAAGCGCTTATATGAATGTTTTTAAGAGCATAGTATTGGGCTTATGGCAAACTTTTTTCGAGCTACAAGTTATGAGCCTTGGTCATAATATTATATTATACCATCGGACAGCCCTTTCGGGAGTTTTTATTATTATTTTTTTTTTTTTTTATCGAAGGAGGTGTGGTTTTTATTATATTACATATTTTATTTTCACATGCTCGTTTCCGTCTGCGGTAAAGGTCAATCGGACATGCAATGGCGCGTTTATCCAATAGTAACAAAATATATTAAAATATAATATTATTATTATAATGTGTCTCGTGTATCTACCGCAGTACCCATGGTTTATGCATACTATTTAGCCCGTGATTTATCGTTATTCGTAGTACTTCTCCGATTATGTTTCGCAAGTGTTTTCGAAAGGTCAAATGATTAATATTCGATCGGGACGGACGAGCGGCGGCGCGATAGTGGCGGAACTACTGCAGCATCCGCCGTGGTAAATTATTATTTTTTTATTATATGGTTATACAGTCAGACGAAATGAGGAATCGTGGACAGGCTCAGTGAAAATCTTGGCGGGCCGCTCAAAATATAGGCCGGCTATGAGTGTTTGGTCGTAATTTTATTTTTAAATGGTAATAAGAAATTAGTACAAACATTAGTAAAAACTATAATTGAATCAAATTATTAAATCGCACCATAGTTGTAGCTGAAACTCGGTGGACCGATACTTCATCTATCCGGTGCTGTTTGTGGACAGATTAGCCGTAGCGGCGCGGCGGTACTTTATTGTAAGCTAATAGGTAACTTATTATTATTAGGTACCTATATGTATTATATACCTACGTTTGAATAAAAGTTAAAATAAAGTATGCTGCGATCATCACCTAAACATAAATTTATCTATATCAGTAATCTGTATCAACTGAATTTCATGTTTCGTATAGGCAGCCAAACGGTTCAAATTAGGCAGGCGAGATATAATCCGTATTATGCGTTCCGCGATGTTCTAAATCAAGTCAAGGCCCAGCCCCGAGAACGGTTCTGCATGTATGTCCCCACATATGACTTTGTTTTGTAACAAGGGCGTTGAAATAATCCATGTGTAGACTACAATAAAAAATATGTTAAGCATTCTATACATTCTGAAAATTACCTTAACTCTAACATTATATCCATCACATCATGTTCTCGACAACACCCATTGCCCATAATAAATATCTTAGTTAAATGGAATACCATACTGAAAATTTGACACCAATAACATACAGAAGGGGAAGAGTATGTTATAAGCGATATAAATCTTCTTTCCTACATCTCGATACTTTAACACGTCTCCCGATTAATAATTTTCGAGATGACAAAAACGAGATCTCATTTGAAAATTAATCTCGAGCTCACCGCGATGTTGATCGAGAAGTGATCATGTCGGTTCTTATTCCTAATAATTGTATTATTCAGTGATTTTAACAGCAGCTTTTAAGCGTTAGCGACATCGTAATAAAAACTAACATCCCAACCAATATATACGGGTGTACTCGTATATACGTTTTTGGAAACATAAACAGTTTTGCAATAATCTTTATCTTATTGTTGTTATCGATTTTGTATGAGATATAGAAATCTTTCACACACGGCATAATATTTTTTTTTTGTTCGCAATAACGTCATATACATATGTGCGTACGAGTGTTGTAGACACATGACACATCACAATAATAATAATATTTATCATAAACAAACGTGGTGTATAGTGAGATCGTCCTCCAAACGAAGATAAATTATTATCTCGCGTCGGTGTCGCTGGGTTGATAAAAACGAAACAAAATTACGTATCCGCGTGTATAGCATACATAGTATAATGGAAGATAGATAACTATAAAATACACGCGTGAAATTAGTATTGTTGGTTGAATTGGGAAGACCAATTGCAGTATTATAAAATATTATCATACATTAATTTCGTAGGAAACCTTAAGGACCTTGGCGTATTATTTCGACGGTACACGACAAACCGCCGGCGGCGAGATCTATACCTACAACAACTGCGCTGCGATGTAAATAAGAAAATGTGTGTTTTGTTTTCAGACGCGATTCTTCTTCCCGAGACGCATCGCTGATTGCAGCACGAGGAAATCATCGGCCGTCGTGTAATCGGATCGTGTTCGAACAACAATAAAAATTCTACATGGTTATATTGTTCAAAGCGTTTCTCTCTCTCTCTCTCTCTCTCTCTCTATCTCTTCTGTACGCATTTGTTTTACACAGCTGTGACGTTATTTATACGCATCTTAACCTTAACCCTTTGGGTCGCGAGGGGCCCGAGAAATCACGAGCTCTTCGCAATAAGCTGCTGCGGCAAAATCGGCAGCGTCGATCTTAAACGTATACCTAAATACAATAAAATATTGATATTATATCTGTTATAAATTATTTTTTGTTACGTTTGGCGTACCGTTTCTTCGCAGTGGTTGTGATTTGTGACTCTAGTAAACCTATATTATAATATAATTTTACACATCATTATAATAACTATAATAGTATATAGGTATGTATTCTATAACGATAATAATACACTCCCAGTCTGTACGAAAAGCCGAAAACTTAATTACCCGCAGCTCGCGCGTGCATTGATAAAATTATTATTCATTAATAATATATCACCGCAATAATTATAGAACATAGTCGTAGATAATACGTTTTATAGCCCTCGTTTAATATAATAATATATTGTAATATATTCGTTAACCTTCGAGAAGATAGCGTTCGCAGCTTGGGGCTATATATGGAGTGTTATATTATAATAATAAAGACGTGTTAAATATTGCGTATATTTTTAAGTACCTATATTGTTTAATATAGTAATTTAAAGTTTCGCAAATGATCGATCATACAAATTTTGAAATCACGTATACAACACGATGAAAATGCATAAAAACAAAAAAAAAAAAAAACGGAAATTTTGCGATTGCTGTATATTATAGGGTTCGAATATGCCTATTTTCATTGAGTAGGTCACAAAGTCACTATAACAGGTATGATCTATATATAGATGTGTATAGTTTTAATTCAACAATCAATCATTAAATATATTGAAAAAATGATTCTGAATGAAGGTGATTGCAGGTGGATAAGCTTGTAATTGTAAGAATAGTTCATAAATATTATACAGATTATATATTACTAGACTTATAAAATTAATAGTTATTTCTTAATTTGATAGGCTTGGTTATATTTTCCAAAAAGTCACATATATAAGTCAGTGCTGCGCAGTAGTCTGAAACTCATTTTTGGGTGGCAATAAGTGTTTATCTTAAAAAATAAAAAATGTTACATTTTTGTCTTTTATTTTTATTATAGTGAGTTCAGTGGTAAATTATTAACAAAATAAAATGAAGCATTTTTTTGTTTTTAGGAATAGCATTTTTCGCCTCCTAAAAATGGGTTTCAGACCACTGCGCCATGGGGTAATAACATTTTGAAAATTTCATAGAGCTTACTGCATAATGCATATAGAATATTATAATAAAAGTAATGGTGGAAAGTTTAAAGTCTCTACGATTATTCCTGTCTGACTTACATGACAAAAAACAAAAACTGATTTGATCAATTTATCGAAAACTAGTGTTGCGTAATAATACCGTTTTTTTTAAACTATATCAAAACTGCTACAATAAACCACATCCAACGTCAAACTTGGAGAATGGGAAATGGTCAGCTTCGTGAGGTATAATAACAAAAATAAAAACACATTACATTAATATGTAAAACCAATATACATTTATTGAAAATCTAAAAGCTGCTGATAAGGAGACAAACAAAATGTTCTTAAAAAAAAAATTGAATATAAATACAATTTTGTAAACTACAGTTGTTTTTTTTTGACCTTATGATGTCTGTTAACGAACCTGCTATCTAGTTTTGAGTTTTGAAAACATACGTTCTTAATTTCACATACTGAAACAGATTGCTTTTCTAAAAATCGATGTAGTGAAATCCGAATAATGAACGAATAATTTTCTTTTATTAGTTAATATTACATTTTAGATGACAGTCTTGGAGCGAAATACGTAGATCATCCATCAATGTGGTTATGCCTATTTTACAGTGTATTATATATTATATATATTATAAAGTAAAAGCAGTTCGAACAAAATTGAATATAATAATATCGTTTATATTAATGTCCTCAACTTCAAACTGTATAAGTGTGACCATACACAGAATAGACGAATGTATGTACGATTCATCACAACACAACGTCGTAAAAACGTTTTAATTGTTTCTTTTTCAAAGGAAATCTGTGAAGGAAAATTAAAAATTCGCACATTCTCGCCGATCAGAATAAAATTTTCTCCGACCGACCGAACGTGTCACTACAGAGTTTGTACCCATTGAGACGTAATCGATTTCCTCACCACCGTTTATTATTATTATTATTATTATATCATCATAACAGAAATATAATATTTCGATCATCGTCAAACGGTATAGGTACTTTATAACTACATATAAACATAATATAATAATATATTACATAGCTGCTTCCTCGTCGTTACGTCCAGGAACGTTGTCCAGTGACAATTGTCGACGTGAAAAACTACCTAGCTATAGGTATATGTCTATTTTAATATAATATTATACAGTAATATCTACCTATAAAATATGATATGTTTGCTAAAATCCTAAATACCCATAATATTATAATATATGCCTATCCCGAGGTCTTCTTTTTTTTTTTTATTGACAAAATAAAGTAGCGATTTTTTTTTATTTCTGGACCGCACACATTTTCCTTGTGCACATAACGAACACGTGTACGTTTTTTTCATCACAATTTATGTGAAATTTATACGAAAACTAAAACAGTAATAAAATAAAAGTTATCATATCGTATCATCTTTTATATTTCAGGAGTTGTTTTTTTTCTTACATAATAAATTATAATCGGGCGGATTGCCATCACGGGCAGCAGCACAATAATAATAATATTATAATGATACAGTATCCATGCAGTATATGTATATTATAGATATAAAATGAGCGACGCTTTTTAGGTTTCTAATTTCTATATAAATACATACGAGAGATTTGAAACATGTTATTTTCGCGTGAAGTTACATTTTCCGCGTTTTATTATAATATAATATATTAGTCGTTTTCGATATAAACATAAAAATTATAATAACTATTGATGACAAAAATTCATCGAATCCTATGAAGACTGCCACTGGTTAGATCCTTGTTGATGGTGTCATTGGAATGATACTAAACTTTACTCTGCGCAGGAATGGGGTCAAACATTTATATCTTGTGTCTTTTGCCTTTTTTTTAAAAATAATTGTATCTCGTATCTATTTTATTTTATTTTTTTCATTTGGATACTAAATACAAATGAAAATTCATATTTTTTTTTCAAATTAAATGGAAAAAAAAAATTATAATTTATTCGAATAGGTTTTTAATATTACATCATGTTATATTTTTATAGTTGATTGACGGAATCACACAATTAATCGTAAAAGAAGACTTTAAAAAAGGTTTATATTTGTATGCACAAATGCGAGTAGCATAAAAATTATTTTTGAATTTGCAACAAAAACAAAAACAGTATTATTATTGAACGCAAGTGTGTAAGCTATTCATGTGATATAGGTATACCTTGGTACCTATTAGGTTCCTTGGTACCTATTAGGTACCAAGATATACCTAGTTGTTTTCATTATCCGGATTTTAGACTAAGACTTATTATTGTCTGTGTATTGTAATATCAATTTTACTTACGGAAGTAATAATTTAAAAACATGTACATCTTATATCTCAGCTGCAATTATTGGATGCTATTGAAGGAATTAGTTGTTAAACATTAGGGATAAAAATAATAATAATAAAAATATATATATTGATTAATTTCGTTCGTTTCTTTAGACAGAAAATCTTAGAAAAAAATTTTGCTGTCCGCAAGAAAATAGAATTAAAATGTTGAGTTGCCATTTACAAAACAAATATGAAAAACCCAAACCAGGGAAAAAATTACCCGGCAGTTTCCGTTATGACAATCCTCCTATCTATTTTACCTATATAGGCTGAGAGTGATGGATCTCAGAGCTCCCTAAGTTATAGGCACAAAGGTTGTATAAATAGGTTAGAAGTCATGTGTACAAAATGTAAAACATTTTTGTGCATGCCAAAATGAAAAACTAGTTTTGAAGACTATCATCATCAGATTAGCTAAAAATTTTTTCACCTATTATGTGCAATAGGACCTCGATTATGCGAACCTCCGTTTTATGAAATCTCTGTTATTCAAACTGTAATTGGCGTTTCCGGACGTCACAGCTTTGCAATGAAAATTGATAATTTTGTCAAAAAAATACCATAAATATATGTCAAATATGTATATATTCCTAAATAATTAATAAAAATAAATTTTGAATAATTTAGTATAAAAACATATAATAATAAAAATTGTATGTTTTTTTAGTTGTGAAGACTGAATCCTTACAATCGTGAAGGGGTAGTTTTGATTTTTTTTTTCAATATTTTTTTTTTTTTGTAATTGGTATTAGTAGAAATATATTTTGGAGGTATATGTAGAAATGTTGTACAAGTCAATTGAAAAAACAATTAAAAATATGATTTGGGTCTGTAAGGATTATATGCACATTATGACTAAATATAGTTCCGAAATACGTCACAAATCTGGTAAATATTCACGTAGTCAACAGTATATCTTGATGTAAGTATCACATACGCTTATAATATTTGATATTTCATATTATAGGTATTATAATAATAGTATATTGTCGTATCAAAACCTTTCACAATCCACGGAATTTGATCGTGTGGGCCAATAGTATATATAATGTTATACACAATATGGGAATAAAATGTCACACACATAACATGAGATATTATGTAGGTACCTACATATTGACGTATTGCGTATTTTTTAATTATTTTTTCTTTCGCATGGCATATTGATACGAATTTTGCGTTGTGTTTTTGCTTCGAAGGAAACTCACGAGAACGCGTCGACATCTCACAAGGTCGAATCGCTGAAATTTCTATCAGCCTCGGACAATAGGTATAATAAATATAATGTAATAGCAATAAAATTCGCGAATGTGTCTATGCGTGTACTGTGCTAAGACCCATGTCTAACAGCTGCAAATTTTGTTCAGAGATTTCACACGTCATGCACACACCGTTCAAAACGGACAACCTGTAATCCAACCTGATAAAAATGCACACACGCCTACATGTAAACGACAATGATGATAATAATAGTCAAACGTAACTCCACGACTTAACGCACTTAACTTAACTAACCTAACCTTAAATACTTAAAGTACGACATTATAGGTATGTAAAATATAATCGCATGCAATACAGCAGTTTTGGTTATTTTTCAAAGCGATTTTCGACATATATAGAACTCAAGGAAATCGTGTAGGTTGTCATGTGCGATATCGTTGTATGAATATTTGTATACTCTATACAGTGAATCATCAACGTGCAATACTAAGCATCATCGGGGTATTATGTTTAAGTTTAGATTATGGATTTACCCAAATTCTGATTTTGGAATATTAGAGTTACAGGTCGAATATTTTAACAGTGACCAATTTTTATCTGAAAAAGTATAAACATTTTTTAAATATACAATAAATTCTACTTATTCGAAAATTAATTTTTATATATAAAAATGTATATACAATTTTCGAATATAAAATGAATGTTGGCATATAAAAGAATTAAAATTTTTAAAAAAAATATAGTTTTACTTATGTTAATACTTTTTGAGAATAGTTTTTTTCAATTAAAAGAATAATACAGTATATTTAATTAAAGACTAATAATTCTTTGAATCTCATTTCTCAGATCGATTTCATTTTTTAAATGTTGTCTGTAAAGTAATAGTACCTATGCCAAAAATTCCAAAAGATAAAATAATTGAACGAATACATAATTTATGTATAACAACGGGGTGACCATCTTTTAAAAAAAACACACTGTAATTTAGAAATCTCTCCGTAGCGTCAGTGTTATTTTTAAGAGAATTATTCGTATTTTCAATATTCAACACTACCAAATTATTATCATATTTATATCAACAACTTTTAATCGAAAAAAAAATTAAATCCATCTAAAAATGTATAAGTATATACAATAGGTATACATTGTACTACCTATTAATTATCGTTATAATTCTCAGCTTGTTTTGTAAATCGTTTAATAGTCACGTCACGAATGAGTAGCTCAGGAATATAATATAATATATAGTTTATAGTATTGTAGGCAATACATTGTGGGTAAGTATTAATTTAAGACCCTCTTGTTAATAAGTAAATATTTTTGAGAATAAATCGTTTGTACCTATTATATTGGTTACGTAAACTTTTACGAACAAAATAATAATGGACAGCCAATACGCTACTATACTTACAATTATTACATCTCCCGGTAATAATAATCCAAAGGCAAATAAATAATAATGTGTTTATTTGTAGTAAAATATTTACTTCATCTATGTAAAATTAATAGATTAATTTATGTAAATATTAATAGTTGGTAAGTATAAAGCATTATTATAATATATTGTCATGTCTGCGATCAGATAAGATTTTTTCTGCATTTTACAATCGTATAACAACATAATAATAATAATGCTATGATATTATACCTACTTAGTACACCTTGAAAAACAATCCTAACTATAACTATGGAAATTCAATTCAGTTTTTATTGTTAAAAAATTGCACATAAATTCAGATAATAATATATATGCGTTTATATTTTTAATTGAACGAGATTGACACAAATTATAAGTTTTGTGTTTGTTTTATGCAGTGGTTCGATTACTATTATTATGATTATTGTTATTATAAAGTCCTTGTGATCTCTGACTCACGCGAGATACCGATTAGAATAACATAAAGATAAAATGTAGTATTGATATTAATATTTAAATAAAAAAATGTATAAATACACGAGACTCCACGTTCAGGTGCAGGGAGGTAATAAATTTACTCGATATATTTGAGTTAGTCATTTGGGTTTCCTGTATCATAATTATTATTATAATGTACTAATGTACGATGCAGCAAAAAGTGTTAACATTTAAGAAAATGATGTCACTGTATCAATAATTACTATATACGTCATATTGTATATTTCTGACAGCTTATAAAACCTAGACTGTGTGTTTGTAAATATACTTATAGGTACAAAACATATATATATATTTATATTATATGATATGATATTCTCACGGTTTTTAAAAAAAATAAATCGAATTCTAAATAAGGTTCTTGTAATAAAATATGTTAAAATTATACGTAACCGCGTCAAAATAATTATTCAAAAAGAACAGTTAAAAAAACAAACATTTTTTAGAAATAATAAAAATAAATTATGAAATCTGTATGTAAGGAGTACCGTGTATCTAATAATGTTTGTTATTAATTAGTTAAGGGAACTGCATAATCACTATACAAAAATGTGGTACTTATAGGTAGGAATAGAGAAAATAGGTCTTCGCCAGACAAAAATTTAATACTCTTGTTCAAAGAATTAATTTTATAAATAGATTTTGAATTATTAAAAAATAAAAGTTAAAAAAATTTTTTTTGTCACTTTCCTATTTTAAATACATTTTTTGAAATTTTTGTTTTGCAAATATTTAGTTTACTAGTCTAGTAAACTTCTAAGCGTAGTTTTGAAACTCGCTCGAAAAATCGTCCTACCGCAAAATCAAAAACATTTTTTATGCGACGATTAAGTCAACAACATGTTTGCTATAGCCACTTGGGTACAAAAAAAAATTTTATAATATTCATTATCTAAATTTTCAAGCTTAGTTTGTAAATTTGCAAAACCCTCTTTCATCCTCAAATCCAAAATCATGTCTTTTGAACCTATATAACTAACTTTTAAGCCAATAGTTATGAAACTCGCTCAAAAAATCTTCTAACCATAAAATTAAAACACAAAATACAAGGAAAGGAACAGCATCGGGTAGTGTTCGAAAATATTGACATACCTTTAACTAGATTAGTTATTTTGGTATCAATTTGAAAGTTAAAAATAATAATAATTTATAAATACATTTTTCTGTATAGCTATTATTTGAGAAACTAACAGTTTTATATAATTTAGTATTTTATGATGTATTTCATTATTGAATGTTCATTATTAGACAGCATTTTAATATTCTAAACGATAATACCATAATACATAAAAATATAAATTTAATGTTATGTAGCATGGGCAACTAAGTAAATCACCAAAACAACTATGCTTCCTTTTTTCTGCTGTACCTGTTAGATGTGTTAGATGGAAATCTTTATTAGACAGATAAGATAATAGGTACCCAATTGCCGTTTTCTTTTAGTTCATATAATTGTGTATAAACCACAAAGTATAAACAAATTATCAATAAGAATTAGTATTTATTTTTAAACTAACGGAAGTGATTTCATAGTTAGTGTGAATATTGTTCTCACTAGTCATTAGTCAATAGTCGCTTTTCTCAGTCATCATTTTATCGATCTGTACGACTGCACTCAGAACTCGCTATAGTTATCTATAGGCGCTAATAGCTTACATTTTTTTGGAGGGCCTCAACCCCCTCCCCCACTAAAACATACTTAGTACTACAGATTATAACAATCAGTACTTATTACTAGTTTTTGAACTGGGGAGGGGGAGATTTGGCTGATGTTTGGGGGATCAAGTCCACTCAAGCCGCCTCATATTTATACCTATAGCTATAGTCAGTATACTGAGTACTATAATAAAAAAAAAGAAGCGTATCAGATTGAATAATAACATTTTTGATATGATTTTATGTTGTAGATCAAATATTGGATTAACTTTAAACTATTATTACTGTTAACAGCGCGCGGCGTTTAAAACCTGTAATTTATTATAATTTTTTTTTCAAACGTAAGTTTTATTGTTAAATTAATTCATAAAATGACTTGTCGTGTTTTAATGAAATGCATTATAAAAAGATATAAACTATTTAATTGTATTTTTATGGTTAAATTGCTATGTGCAAAATTAAACATGAATTTATCTGATTTTTTTTATAAATTTATACATTATTAAAGCATTGAATTATTATAATTTGGAAACATGTTTCTTGTATACAGTTAAAATACTCAAAGATTTAAATGTGTTTGTCAATTAAACACAAAAATAAAAAATAAAACCACACACATTGTAAAATAGATACATTCTTCACTCCGCTCAGAATTTAAAATCGAGGAAAAATGAGTCACGATAAAAACGTTCGACATTTTTTTTTATAAAATAGTTGCTTCTAGTTATAAATTATAATACTAAATTATGAATATATATCAGTGTTTTAAGCGCATAAATACGTGCATATTTCCATGGTATTTAGTGTGTATACTTCAATAGTATATACTATAATTATTACCTATCGACGTGAATGCAGTGCAACGCATTGTGTTCGTGCCAACAGGGCAGGCGTTGTCGGCTCCGCAAAAGTATTGTATCATACAAAAATAAACAAAAAAATCACTAAACTGTCAAAAATGTTTATTGAATAATATAATAACAACACTGCTATAGTGCTTATACTTTCGAGCACGACAAAAATCACAGCTATTCTACGTCGACAATAACTCTGCAGAAACAGATTCTGCGGGCAACGTTCACCAGACGATTCCACACGAATCGCTTAGACCTTCTCCAAACCGACTTGCGTCTCGCACAGCGGTCAAGCACAATTGTCGACAGCGGTCTCAGGTCGGCTGCCGGAACTGCGGACGGTTCAATCCCAATAGCCGAACTCGGCTGGGTCGTCGACCAACTCACGGCGTGTCCGCGTAGTTCTTGGCCGACAAACGGCGACCCTGCAGCGATTTCCGCAATTCTACCGTCGTCTGCTGCCTGCAAAGCCATAGTGACTACCGCGGACGACCTCGCCGGAAACGCGTCCTCGCCGACCGGAAGACTTGGCGGCTGCGGCGGCGGTAGTAAAGTGATGATGTACGCGACCGTCCGATTACCGAGTTGGGGTGCCGATCCGAAAGATTGCGCGTGGCCGAATTTACATACGAACGGCTGCAATGTACGCCGAACTGCCAAGTCTAAAGTGTACACGATGGACCGATTGTCGTCGATTTAATTGGACGGTAACGCGACATGCATTTCCCTGTTTCCACGAGGACTTTCATCTCGGCAGACGTAGGCATAATTATTACAATGAGGTTATTACCTAAATCGGGAGTATTTGATGAGAGTTGATCGTCAACGTTCAATTAAACGAATCAAAAAAAAGAATCAATATAAATTGGAAATTTTATTGTGTATAGAAAATGAATATATAAACATTTGATGAGAATTGCATGAATCTAAACTCATTTTTTTTTTGATTTACGCAAAAAAGCAAAATCGATTTTATCTAAAACCAGTTTTGCGTAAAAATTCTTGTTTTTCCTTATGTTTTTTTTTTTGTTTTTCTCTACGCTTATAAAAATTATTAGGAGTTTTCAAAAATGACCTCTCAGAAGTATAAACTAAGTTCACTTTTCCACCAGAAAAAACACTAATGGAAAAAATCGAAGCGTTATTTCGACAACTTATCAGGAGAGAAAAAAAAATAGCACATAATCAATACATTCTTTGTTCCGCTTAGAATCTAAAACCGTTACGTGCATTGTGCATGGGTGTTTTCGATGTTACATAATAGACGCAAAATATTGATAATAATAATAACGGAAATTAAAAACGAAATGATGGACACAGATTATACGATTCGTTTGTATATTTTAGGTGAATGAATGGCGAAAATAGACACGAGACCAAAATTCATTAAAATGGCATGCTGTTTTGAACAAAAACAAGCAAACATATCAATACAATTTCGTAATCCTCAATGTTTTATATAATTATAATATTTCTCCTCCATAATCAGTTTAAAATTAGACTTATAACATTTTCTCCAACATTTTTTTGAATCACAATCAGTAAGCCTTTTATACTCATAGGATTATGACGTGTTTAGCCGATAATGATAATAATATGCACATCGTTTAATGCCACGGAGAAAATCTAAGAGATCCTCTTCATCTTGGCGATCAATCGCAGTATTTTATTATATCAAAATCTAATATTATTATATTTTAATCGTTAAAACGAATTTTCAACAGATGACAAAATCCACGACGCGTCCAGTACTATTTGAACGTTATGGAATAATTCTCCTATTTTTATATAATATATAAAAGAACAGGCCTTTTTTATGTTCAATTTTATGAAGACACTATTGAACTTTTTCCAAATTTTTTTCATAGAGATTTTCCAAATACTTTCTTGAGTGTCACCACGTCGCCTAATTTTTATTTTTTTGTCTGATGGGGGAGGAGTATTGTATTTAAAGGTTACAGTTTTTTAATATGTCGTTTAAATAATTTAACGATTTTTTTCACACAAATTGTTTCAAATACTCTATCAATGTAAAGCAATGTATAAATACTAATGTATATACGAATCCGATCATTTAACACACGAGCAAAGCCGGGTTATTCAGCTAGTATAATATAATTTACTTGCTACCACTATTAACATAATAGTTGTGTCATTATTGGTCGGCCACGGTGTTTATATGATGCTGCCGCCGTTGCAGCGCAGTCATTAATAAATAATAATAACCATTATTGGTTTCGTATACATATACAAGCACACCAAATAGATATACGAGCTTAAAACGATTACTGTCGTTACTATACTTACTATACCTACGTCCTGTTATGATTAAAACAAAAAAAAACAAATAACGCAAACACGTCAACCACCATGACGGGCTTAAAACGAGCGATACAGCCCGCCGACATAACAATACTCGACGCGATGATCTACATTTTAGCGAGACCGACCCGAATGTAATAATATATAATATAAATTAGGTAGCCTGCCTGTGTACATATTATATTTTTCAAGAACTGTATTATACGCACCGAGCTTGCACCGATCGCTCGTTTTCGTTTCGCGGTCTCGTTGCGCGGTCGGTTTCAAAATATCGCGTAATCCTCCAAATTTCATCTCATTCCTGTATAATATATAATTTGACCGACTTGTTCGCGTATTATGATACAGCAGAAGAGTTTTTCATGAAACCAAACTACAACCGCGGCTGCGCAACATCAAAAATTGTAATAACGAATAATATCGATGGTCTAGTGCGCACAGATGTGGTAAATGGCATTTAATAATTATTATTTTTCAGTAGATAAGAATTTGAAAGTTTACGATATTTTTACACAAGTTTTGGGTTGAAGGCATAAAAGTTTTTTTTATTAGTTATCTAGTTTTTATTATAATTATGCCTTTTAAAACTTATCAATAACACGAATATACTTAGTTTTGTTGTAAGCGAGTAGATCGCATTTGAACACAGAATATTTTTAAACCATAATACATATTTCAAACAGTAATGCAATCTAGTGAGTAAAGTCAGAGGCGCCATGTATTTTGAAATACCTGTGACAATTTTATTTTGAGTCAATACACCCATCCACTCAATCAAAAAAAATCCTTACGTTTTGCTTACAACTTAATATTATAGTAAAATGTAGGTATATACAATAAAACTAAAGTCCCTATTTTTCTTCACATTATACCCACCTAATCACCCACTTACTTATTTAGTTATGACATTTGTCATAGATAAATCCAACTTTTGGCACACCTTAATAAAATATTAAACAAACACATACAACATTAATTGTGCATTATATGAAAAATGAAATTGAGAATTTTATAGAGTACATAACTCATTTTCGCCAAAAATGTCACTTACTACACCTGTGCACTAGACCAGTGTTTCCTAACCCAAAGATTCCGTAAGTTAGTGTAAAGGGTTCCGCTAGAAATTTGAGAAAAAATAAATTGGTCAATAATATTTAATATAACTATCATAAACGACCACTGGACCTCTTCTCGTTAAGACATTTCATTATCCTATCATAAAATATTTGTTAGATAATGATGTAGTTTCCGCAAAGTGTTCAGGTTCCTGCAAAGGTTCTGTAAATTAAAAGTTGGAAAACACTGCATTAGACCATCGATAAATAATATTATTGTTTGTTAAATTACGTATACATTAATTTTGTTATAATATCTTATAACCGATACACAGAATCAATTATAATAACAAATTCGTTGTGCGAAGATTCAACACCTAATTTATATCGTTTAGCTGCAATACAATACCTATTAACAGACACTATACGACTAGACTAGGCGATTTGTTCAATGCGAGACACTTATTATTTAGAAAACTGTTTGAGTAAACATTTTTGTTTTTCATATTTTGAAGTTTTTGTAATACGCATTAGTGTATATGTTGTACGTATTTGGTTAAAATTATCGCGTCTTCTCCGACATTGGTTTCGATCGAATAAAACACACACTGCAGTTTGCATTAATTATTTACTATACAACGAATAGTTGGTACAATTTATTTTACGTACGAATGGCCTCCATTTATTGATAAAAAGTATAATAAAATAATATGTGTAATATGCGAATATATAGTAGCCGACTGAAAGGTATCATATTATTTTGTGCGTACGTCTCAGACTCTGTTACGATAGGTCATCGTAAATCTCACGGCGCCACAAATGATGAAGCTGGACACGGTCTAATTCGCTACTTGTATAGAAACTCGATCCACAATATTTAATAATAAATAAACGTAATTATAATAAGCTGTATAGATAGTGTTACTGTAGTTGTACAGAGTACAATGTACTGTCTAAGATATTTAAGTGGCGTCATTTCAATTTTAAATAGGAAGCGGCAAAATTGTTGACCACCCCATATAACTGAACCAAAAAAAAAAAAAAAAAAAACAAAACTCATCGCTCCCAAGCTATAACTTCCAGTTATATTTTTATCTCAATATAATATTATACGGAAAAGTAGCTTCAGCAAAAGTATAGCCTTATTTAATAGCAATAAAGATTTGTAGGAGCTAAATAATTATGATGGTACTTACCGTAGTGGCGTCATTTTATATTTTTCTAGAGGTGTCGAACAAATTAAATTACGATATGAAACACGATTGCTAAATCTTATTGAAAAATCGAAAAATTTTAAATAGGTAAGTCGATAGAAGTTTTTTTTGAAATCATGGATACATTTAAGAATGATTATAATGTTTTTAGAATTTCTTGATTATATAGTATTCGCGTTTATATATTTGAGGTAAAAAACAATAAATATTAAAATTATTATTGTGACCAGTTTTCTAAAGCTTACACAATATTATATTTCCTCAAAATTAGAAAAATTATATTCATGTTATTTCACCAACAATTGGTTTTACAATCAGACAAGAGCAAATGCCCACCTTGCCACTTCTCAAATGATGCTACTGAGATAGTTATATTTTATTCTTAGACTTTTTTTTTAATGTGTGAAATGCTTTCGATTTACTAAAAACTATATAATGTCCGTCAAGTTGACTGAGGCACTTAATGCTACGTATTACTATACGCCCTTAAAACATATAATTTTGGTTAAAGTTCGAAGATCTCAATGATCGGAAAAGAATTAAAAGCTTATAAGCTACACTTTTATGGCCAAAATTGCGCTTTTTGTTAATGTATCAATCAAAACTATATGAATAAACTGGCCGATGCATATTTTTTTACGCATTTGGTATAAACAGTGACGAGGTAATTCATATCTTGATCTTGAAAGGGAGGGTATAATGATAAGTCTGCTAACAACTTTACTAAACAGACGTCTTCATAAACTCAAAAGTATCACTCGAAGACGAGCTGTAGCTGTGAAGTGCTTTTTTGCTGCTTAAGCAGTATCAGCCCACTCAGAGACTTTAATGCATCGACACAATCTGGTTTAGTGATGCACCTTGTACAATATTATAATTTATATAGAAATTAAACGCTGAAACTAATTATATACTATTATATTACCTACTTATAAGTATATAGATGTATATCATATTATAATATGATCACCACGGTGTATACCCATTCTAAGTAATGCCTAATTAATAAGTGTTTCAAACGTATATTTTATATTATTTTATCCAATTATTTTTTGTGTTGAATGTCATTTTAAATTTAATGTAAAACAGTTGTTATTGCATATTATATGTTAAAACTTACTATAACAAAGTTAATACATAATTAAAACCATTATAGAATACTGTCGTATATTAATTTATTATTTATTGTAAAGCAGGTATAGTACATACGATCTAGCAACGTAGTATTATTAACAAGATATTATTCAGACAATGATGTCTAAAACATGTGTAATTTAGTGGCAATAATGTAAATTTTAAAATTTTAAACAGTAAACACTGCGCATCGATAACATATTATGTCCTGACGGTATGTGCTAACATATTCGTAATATATGGTGTGCTGCTTACTCCAGCCAGTACAATATAAAATAACATATATAGTAAATTAGTAAACAATATAACGTGACAACCGATTTTTAAACCTTCATCTGTATTTTTTGTTATAACACGCGTGACATCGACGCGGGTGGTCGCACGCTGATGAATCCCGCCTGTGTATGATGTTATATAGGAAATCAAATCAAAAAAAAAAAAAATAATAATAATTTACGATTTCTATGATTTTGTATGCGCTCATGTAATCACATAATCACACGTCATAACGTTTAACACACACTGCGTGGATATCTCAAAACAATTATTATAATATTATACGATGAATTCAACACTATATGATTATTAATTATACATAATAATTCACTGATTTGTAACCTCATTATCCACATAAACGCCCACCGTTTACTATACTATATAGCCTTTAGGTATACGAAACAAGAAAACTTACAGCGATACAGCGAAAAACTTAAATTAAAATACTGTTAAATGCGTTTGAGCTGTAATAATTTATATACGTTGAAAAATCGAAAAATTTTTACAAAATTTGTACGCACATTAAATGATTAAACTTTTTTTTTGTTCTTTATTTGAATGGTAACAAGAATGTATTACTTACGGGAAGTCTGTAAATAATGTTTAAAAATTAAAATGTTCTACTACCTACAGTAAGCTGCAATTTATTATAAGCGTGTAAAACCATTAATAGTAACACGCCGCATACGCAGTGGCAGTGTCCCAAAGTATATATTGGTTTCAGTTAATAACTTTTTAAAAATTAATTTAATAAAATGTACGAAATGAAAATATGCGGAAAACTTATTATAAATATAGGTATGCAAAAATAAATATAAAATTATTGAAACTCGAATCGGATTTATACGTCTCAACGTATTATCAACATATTATTAATTATTATAAGTTTATAATGATTTCCGATCATAATGGACAAATGTGTTTTTCGATATCTGAATAGCTCAATTACAATGACATTAAAGAATAAAAATTGTATTGATGAAATCCGATAAATAATATTATATTTGAACACGTGTCCATGCATCGCAGGTAAACCTAACAATGTTTTTCATGATCGTGATTACAGCTGACATTTTGTCTTATTCATATCACCTGAAATGAAACCAAAAAACATCGAACATTTCTCGTGCCTATACCTAAATAACTCAAAAAGTGTTTAGTTGATTTAAATTTTAGAAAATGCTATATATAAATTTAGTGATCTATGGTTATTCGTTTTAAAGTTACACAATAAAAAGTTAAAACTTATTTAGTGTAAATATTTCTGTTTTTTCTTAATTTTTTTTTCCCGGATTACTTTGAAAAATACTGCGGAATTTGTTTACTTTGACCCCCCCCCCCCTAATGTACCAATTAGATCCAATTTGCTACCAGAAACCATCCTCAAAGTTAAAAATCTAAGAATTTTTATTAAAAAAATGATGACGGACAGTAAAATAAACACACATCATTGTAAAATACATCAGAAACATCAGAATCGACTCAGAATTTAAAATAAATATACTATAGGTAAATAAGAAAAAATTCGGTGAATATCTGGTGTGGGAGTACCTATAATTTAAAATTTGTTTTTTTTCTACGCACCATTTAACCTCGCATATACTTACTAATATGGTAATTATTAAGTACCTACTAATTAGTTTTATGCTATATAGCACAATATATAAATATAAGTATTGTATATAATGAATAGAGACATTAGTTTAACGTCTGAACAGTGTTCACATGTCCCAACGACAGCATAAACGTTTTAAATAATTTTACAATTTATACATGATATTATATTTTTCTTTGTTTGACATAAAAACTTGTATATTTAAAATTCAAGCTTGCCAGGAACATGGAAATTGGCCAACACAAAACGAATGTAATTTTTCACCTTGTGTGTGTGTGTGTGTGTGTAGGGTTGAAGTTCCGTAACGGTGAAAAACGAATACGTGTTTTTATCGCTCGATTGACCTCAACGCAATTATTATTTCATTCCGTCGCTTTCGACCAAATACACACGATTATATATTATACACAATTCGAAGATTTTTTTTCAACACTATCCGTGAGCTGTATAACGTGTATTAAATGTAATAAGTACATATATTTATATATTGTAATCCAACTATCGTCCGAACGCATTTTTATTATTCGCTGAAAACTTACGTCATTGCTATTATTGTGTTATTAATATTAAACTGTATAGTTCTAAAAAAAAAAAAGATGGTATTAATTATAACTACTTTAATCCGTCTACATTTCGTTAAAAACCTATTACTCAACGAGAGACAACAAGTCGCGCACGTCATAATTTTATTTTACGACAATATTATTTAATAAAACGTTTAAAAATTATATTTTGACGCGAGATTTTTTATGTTATACTCTGTGAGAGGATAATTATGCATAACCAAAGATTATTGATTTTATCTGCACGTTTCGAGTCAGAAACCAAATAGATTAGTCTAACCTGATGTTAACCTAATATGAACCCGTAAAACTGTTTTTTTTTTTTTTAGACATAAATTACATACTAGTTGTTGTCGAAGTAACCTACAGTTGGACGTCGTCGTTATAGTCGATATTATGGATTTTGGTGAGCAATAAAATATTATAATCATCGATGTTACAATATTATACTATAATTGACACATGAAAACGAATTCTCTCGGTGTTTATGCAGGTACTAAATATGTATTACAGTAGAGCCTCGATAGTCCGGACGAATTCGGGCCGAGCATCGTCCGAATTACCGGATTTGTCCGGATTACCGGAGGTTTTTCAAGATTACCTACTGAAATGACTAAAATTTTTATTTTTAATTCCACCCCTTTATATTTATTGCACTTTAAATTACAAAATTAATAAATACATAACTTTAACATAATGAATTACAAAAAAAAAATGTTTATAATAATAGAACTTAAATACAATAGTAGTCGGTAATTTTTTTCTGAATAATACTTTTAATTTTAATTTCAAAAGCGCATTCTCTTAACCGAACTACCAACAAAATATCAGTGCTGTCCATGCTCTGATATTCTGCCCATTGCAATACAGTATTCAGTGCATTCACAGCTTCTGAAGGAGAAATTTTACTTGTGCTGATAGAGCCACTTTCATCCTCGTCGTCAATATCATCCTCTTCTGCTGCAATTTGTAGAATTTGATCATCAGTTAAGATTTTATAATTCGCTAAATCTTCGTCTGCACCACGGCAAACCTATTCGAAAATACATAACAATATTTTACAGATTCATTTGATTCCGGAAATTTCGAACAAACTACAAAATGTATTTACGAACAAATGGACTTATGCCGTCTGGATTATCGCGTTCACCGGATTATCGGGGATCCGGACTATTGAGACTCTACCGTATATTAAAATATATATTACATGGATAAATATGTCGTCTGTTAACGATATACTAATAATTATTATATAAAAATAATAACAATACTATTATACTACTATTTATAATAATATAAATTATAAATAGTAGTTAAGTTCCTCTATTGAATACAGTAGAACCTCTCTAATCCGTCACCTTCGGGACTGGGGGTATGGTCGGAACGCGAAAAAGGTCGGATTATCAGAATATATAGAACATTTTTTTATTTACATATTATATACAAGATTATATCAGAAATTTATTATATTTTACATCACTTAGAAAAAAAATCATTGGTTGGATAAGTGATGTGACATTTGGTGGTAAGAAGATAAATATTAAACTAGCAATTATTTTATATAATATCTACTATAAAGTGGAAAATCCAAATTGTATTTTTAAATTACATACATACGTAGTATTCATATCGATAATACTATGGTCGGATCAATCGGAGCGGCGGACGAGAGGGGTTCTACTGTATTATAATACTACGTCTACGGGTCCGGAACTCCGGTCTACCACCGAGAACGAAATGCAGTTATTTTTGGTATTTATACCAGAACCATACATTATATAGGTAGCGGGTACCTAGGTATATATACCGTTAAGTTCGCACACATAATTTGTATAGTTCAGAACGATTACATAGCAATATGATTACCTGTAGACGCGGATATGAGATGGCCGATGCACAATAATAATTATTATTATACGACAATATTATTTTCCAATTTTAGCAGCAATTTTCGTGCTGGACAATACGGACATTTTATAATATTAAGTACGCGTACCTATATTTATTAACTCGTAGTTAATGCGAATACGTTGCACGGCTTATGGTAACACACTTCGTTGACCCGACTATTTTTGTTTTGTTTTCGTGACTTTAATGTTTATTATCGAGTATTGTCTCATACTTGCTCCGCTTTGCTAAAATTATAGCAATATTAACATAAAATAAATGCTGAATCATATCCACGATCGTATAGATCAATGGCGGATTGAAGGAGGTATATTTGAATTATGTGTTTCACAAAAATATTAACAGGTGGGTGATTTGCCATAAGAATAGTTATAGGAGTTAATACAAGGCTTTCATAATTGACTATATATTGACGTACCGATGGAATAACCATTATATTTAACCACTAAAGTAACAACCTATGAATTCACTATTTGGAATGCAGTGAGAAAAATGTTTTGGGTGGATAGTATAAAAATATTAAATGTGAGTCAAAGAAAAAAAGGTTTAAGCCGCCACTGGTATAGATTCATTTCGATTTTATATTTATGCTGTATTTGTACACCGATAACACATTTTTTTTTCAAAATATTGTATCATATCGTCACGTGGTTATAATACTCTTATTCGTTGCCATATTAAACGAGATGGAATTTTGTATAAAAAAGAAAAAAGGAAGTAGATAACTGTGCAGTGCAGTGGGTGTCGAGTGTGAATCGTTATTGAGTGAAATCACTGTAATGTATGTGTTAAATATTTAAACAATGAGCTATCTAAGTATTTATTGTGATTTGTTTTGGAGTTACTTCAAAAAAACAAAATTGATTTTGTCTAATTAATTTTTCCGTACGAATTTCCGTTTTTTCATTTTTACCGAATGTTTTGAATCATATAAGTATTTTATAAAAATGTATAGAATTTTATTTTTGTATTTTAAACATTATATAATATAGAAATTTTCAGTTTTTATCTAATAGTAGAAATAAGTACCAACTAGATACAAATTTCCATCAGAAACCACCTCAAAGTTTAATGTCGAAATATTTTCTCTTCAATACATAGGTAGTGTATGAAGATAAAAAAAAAAAACATCATTGTAAAATCAACACATCCGTCTCTATGCTCTGACGCTAAGACACACACATATCGTTTATTCATTTTATTACCATTGTTGTCGGCTGTAGCTTTGTGTCGATTCATTCGGTGCAATTTATATAATAATAATTATTACTTATTAGTTTCGTCGGTGGAAAATTGCCTCTTACATATTTCGTTTATGCGCAATGCTTATTTTTCTACATGTATATTGCAAATCCTATACAATACGCGTCAGGACAATAATTTTATTTAAAAATGTAATTTATTATCGAGAAAATGAAAAAAATAACGTATAATCGAGTTTAATTTATTGTTATCATAATCGTGTGTAAATATTAATATACGTTCATACGTTTGTTTTAACGATTAACCCTCCAGCCTCTCCCTTAAAACTACTACTACAAAACAGAAGATTTATATGCATTTTTTTCACTTATTATTTTTGTAAGTGCCGTACTGCCGTGAGTAGATAGTATAAATTTCAATAATAAATATTGTTATTATCACGTTCGCCAGTTGGCGATTAATACAAACAGCATGATAAAAAAAATCTATATACTCGTATATATGCATAAACGTATATTATACTTTTATATTTGTTAATAATATTGAAATATCAGGTATTCTTTTCAGTGCCAACGAATCTATAAACGATATAGTGATCTGCCTTGGAAATAAACTAAACGTAGAACTAAATAATTTGGATATCTCAAAAATGTATAGACAGAAAAATAATAATGATAAACAGGGAAAGACTCTTGTTCATTTTACTAATAAAATCATAAAAGATAAATTGTTATAAGGAATTAAAACCCTTTATAAGTCAGATAATCAGTCGACAGTCAAATACATACTTTCTGGTTTCTCAGACACAAAAATATTTATAAATGATCAATTATCAGTAGGAAATAAAAGATGATTCTGGTTATCAAAATTATTATCAAAGATGTATGGCTTCAGATATACCTGGTCAAATATAAGCGGAGTATATTCATGAGGAAAAATGAAAATTCACACAGTTTTAAAGAATATGTTATAAATTAGCTTATTAAGATTGACGTTGAAAATAAAGTTGTGTTCAACTTTATAAAAACAAAGTTAATAATTAATTTATAATATAAAATCCTGTATAAAAATATTTTATTTTTTCTTTAATGGTTCATAATTTTATATATAATGAAATCAAGTAAATAGTAATGATACAAAAAATATTAACTTATAAGTGAAATCAAGTTTTATGAAAAAGAATTTTCTATCATTGCTATTAATATAAGAAACATTAAATGTAATTTAGATGAACTAGCAACTTTATTGAGTTGTATTAATGATATATTCGATATTATAGTACTTAGTAAAACTTGATTAAACAATGATTGTAATATTAATTTACTCGGATATAAACATTATTACTATGTAGGGACTTTAAATAAGTCCGATGGTATCTCTCTATTTATGAAAGATTGTTTTTATGTATATTGAGTGTAAACTATAATGTAATTAAATATTGTAACTCAATTGATATAATTGTCTTATTAAATAATATGCAAGATCGGGTTACTAGAATATACAGATCGCCAAATTACAACATTGATTTGTTTTTAGATTCCCTTGATAATTGCCTTAATATAAATAACAATAATAAGTTACATTATATATGTGGTGATATTAACATTAATATTTTGTCTAGTAACTCAAATGTAATTAATTATCTCAATATAATGAATCAACATGTTTTTTCTTTGGTTAGGTTGTGGTACCAATGGTGTAACAAGAAACTAAAATAAATCTAAAAGTAATATTAATCATATATTTTTAAAATATATAGATATTAAATTTATATCTAGTTACATTTTACGTATTGGTATTATTGATCATTATAGTACTTTTATTTTAACAGATGTCAATTCTCTGAATAACAATAAAAATGATAAATATATTTCTTCCAATCCAAAAAATATTTAAATCAGGTGATAAGAAAATTTGTAGTAACTATTGGCCAATTTCACTTTATCAGTTAGTAAAATTTTTGAAAAATGGTTAAAGAAACGTTTGTATGACTTTTTAATAAAAAAAACAATTTTTTTTCGAAAAATCAATATGGTTTTTAGTCAAGCAAATCAAAAATTGATGCTCTAGTTCAAGCAGATAATTATATTAGGGAAAATTAGATAGGTAACAACAATAATGTCATGAGTATCTTTATCGATCTAAAGAAAGTGTCTGATTCGGTAAACCGTAGTATTTTAATCAATAAGCTTGCATAACTTGTATAACCATATTTTTAGTTGGAAGATATCAAGGTATTAGAGTGGAAAACAATTTTAGTAATTTTTACCTATTAATTATGGTGTCCAACAGGGTACAGTACTTGGACCTCTATTTTTTATAATCTATACAAATGGTTTATTTGGTTTAAATTTAAACGCTAAAATTATTAGTTTTACTGATGATACGTTAATTTTGGTTAGTGATACCTCGAATATTTTAGTTAATGAATTAGCTATACTTACCTTAGAGAAAATTAACAACTGGCTCGAAAATAATTTAATGAAAATAAATATTAAAAATTTAAAGCATATGCATTTTGAAATTTATAATTATAAATATTTAATACACAGTCCATTAGTTATTCACTACTCAAATTGTATTAAATCCTTAGGTTCTTGTAAATGCGATAAGCTTGAAAATGTTGATTCAATTAAACGTCTTTGGGTCATTTTTGATAGAAATTTGAGGTAAACTCTTCATATAAATCATGTAATTAATTTTATGGCACAAAAATTGTTTTATAAATTTTAAATTTTAAAATATATTCTAAACGCAAAAACCTTATGTGCAGTCTATTTAACGCTTGTACAATCTATTATTAGCCATGGTATTGTTATTTAAGGAAATGCATCTAAGTTTGCCTTAAATCCACTTATTATAACTTTAAACTCACTATAGAGATTTATTTTATCAAAATCATATGTTTTTCATATAAATGATCTTTAAGTACTTTTAATGTAAGAAACTTAAATGAAATTTCCTTAATCATATTTATAATGTAGACTTAAAATATTATTTCCATCACATAAGTACAAACACGTCTAAAACAGTCTGTAAATCTGAATATATCAATAGAGATAACAAGACTTGTGTCTGATTTCTATCGTTTTTTTAATAAATTCAAAACTCTGCGGAATAAATATCATAAGATAGAATTATGAATTTATGCACAGTAGCTGTCGTAATCAATTGCCAACTATTACTCGATGTATTTTAAAACGGAATTTTTGAGCGGAATCCATTAATCTCCACCCTGTTTGTACCGCGGTTGCAGTTTACCTCAGGTGAACTTGGGGAACACGCGATACATCAACTATCAAGATTAAGCATTTAAATCGAATTGCACCGGACGCAATTCATAGATTATCCTGATGACGTTGTATACTTTATATTTATATTATATAATATATGAAGTATATTATGTCGAACGGTCAGGGAGCATTCTGTATGTATTTTGTGTCCTTGTGCATCGATATGCATCCCCGTGCATTCCAGTGCCTGTTTCCACGGCATTTATTCACAAATGATAAAGTTAACACGATGTTTTGTATAGTGATAGATTTTCAAACACACACAATATATCAACTGTAAGTCGTCGTATTTAGTTTCGATAGCATGTTTCTGATTTGCAATCTCGATGACGACATTAAAGACGCATCTTAAAGTATATATATTATATTCAATACTATAATATTATATTGTGTTCTTGTATGAATATTATTTATTTATAATATTTGCCATAAAAGTCTGTCCGTTATAATAATAAAACAAATAGTCATTTTCAAATATTATGATATATTATGTGAAATGTAATCCAGACGGCTTATCGTACTACATACGTCACTTCGTGTGGTCGTCATTATTCGAAAAGTGTATAACGTGACCCGTGACCCTCGCGCATGTCAGCATACGCTGAATTTTTACACTCGAAGAGCAGTAAGCACACAAAACATAAAACGAATATTTAGAGAGAGAAAGAAATTGAGAGATTCGTTCAATCGACATGTTCTCGTCCCGGAAACGGATACGCCGACCGTCCAGATGACTGACGTTTGAGGTCGAATCGATTGATCGTTCGCCAAAATGTAAAAGTGAATACCACAGACAGAAATACAAGATTAATAACGATGATGGGTATACACGGTATCAGATTATAATATCATCTGACGATTCGTGTATATAAACGTATTGAGATCGTTACATGATAATGATAATAATAACAATGATTACCTACGATAATATGGACGTCGTGTACGACCTCGTCGGTTGTGTGCAGCGATGTCCGCACCACGCGCCGAGATAATGCAAATTATATTTAGGTATCCGTATTTATATATATTATGTTCCGTGATGGGGTGAAAATTATACTTGGTGGATTTGGCAATGACCTGTTGTCGGCGGCGCGTTTTCAATCGATCTTTGCAGACGATCAGGTACAAAATACTTCCGAGTGATATGGATAAAAGCCTGTACGTGTTACGAGTATGGTGGAGGAGACGAGGGAGGATCAATGCGGAAACTGTGGAAAGATGATAATGATAATAATAATGGCACAATGTGTCCTTAACATATTTGACATCGTTTATAATATTATTACTGATCGTGATATGGCAACGACGGTGTACAGCTTTTTGCAGAGTAATTCTTTTAAATGCAAACATACTCATTTTCTTGAAAAGGTTTTTTGGAAATATAATTTTTACCACCACAAAATAACAACACTTTTAATAGTTATCGCTTTTAAAAAAATCTTGAACATTTTTATTGATAGAAATCGAATTTTGAACGAGTAGTTAATTTGTTGTAACTTATATAACATATGAGTAGGTATTCAATGTTTAGTTGAGCAGAGTGGAGTGCCAAACGATAATCGGCGGCCAGCAATACATCGGTCCATCTACTCCGTTCTTTTAAATTTAAAACCAGAAAATGGATTTAAATTCTTTAAAAAACAAGAACAATTTTTTTAAATTATACGATTTAATGTACTAATAATATTAAAGCATTTTTAAAAAATGCCCTTAAAAATAGTTTTTAACATAATTAAATCTATTAGTGTTATTTGAATCGTATAATTATGCATGTTTTGTTTTCGATGCAAGTATTTTTTTATTTATTAAGTACTATATTATTACATAAAGTATCAATAAGTAGCTAATGGCCACCGGCGGTAAATATATTTACCAAACCTAAATTTGTTGTGAATGGACAATGGTGAATATATTTACCACCCTCCTTTGTTGTAAATGAGCAGTGGCGGTTAATATATTTACCATCTCAAAAACAATCCATTAGAACTACCCCTTATAGGGAGGAAAGTTTTGAACAACACAATATTTAATGTCTTAATACTTTAACAGCGTCAGTATAATTTAGAATATATATATATATATATGTGTGTGTGTATTTTGTCTGATATTAGCAAAGAATATTATGTCCATCGAAGGATTGAATGATAATCAAACCTAAGAATTTGAATGAATTTATTATTGTACAAAAACAATGGTGGTGAGTATGCTTGGTGAATCACCCAGTATTATTAAATATTACATCTCGCAGTACACTTTTACATTAATTCAACAAAGAAAATCAAAGTATATTTTATCGAACCCAGAAACTGTTATCCTGTCATAAAATGTGATCCTTTTCAATCTCGTAGCTTATATTCATGTAAACCATAGATAATATATAACGGATAAGTCATGCCTATACAAAATACCTTTTGAATCAGCGTTCTCAAAGTTTCGATATATGCCTCATTGATAACATTGTTACCATTATAGATACCTATAGTGTCATTAGTAACCAATAGGTCTTAATTCCGATTTCTAACTTATCACTACATAGTTATAATTGTTTTCAAATAAATATTTTAAATAATATATTAAAATGTGACATTAACATATTGTTACCAATTATAAAAGTACAATAATTATTAATTTTTAATCATATGTAATTTTTTTTTAAAAGAAAAAAATTAATTGTTCATGGTGTACAAAATGTATTACCCCATTAGCTTATCATTCGGGAACGCTCAGGGAAGGCTGATGGCCTATCCATTATATATTATCCATGGTGTATATAAACAACCATTAGAGTATTTGGGCGTGGTGGGGAGGGGTGTCCACAATGTCTGGACTCCCCGGTAACTTAAAGGCTATTGCGAAGCGAGTTGTAGTGTATCTAAAACTAAAAATGAATATTATGTATTCTTATATATTCGTCACCAGTGAACATTTTCTGTATTATTAATTTCAATTACGTTTTTCACTGCTATATAATTATTGCATATATCTATTTAATATTTATATAATTCAGTGAATATAAATTGTAAAACGAAATGTCCGGAGCGTCGCCTCACAGGTTTTGGTGATCTCAACAATGTTTGACACAATCCGAAAAATTTTCTAAAATATGCCACTGTATACAACGCAGTTATTTACCATATTAAAACGTCAACGGATATTAGTTTTATTATAATATTATCATTTGACAGTGTGTGATGTATAATTTTCCGTGTAATGAAACCAGCGTCATTGCCCGAGGTACATAAATTATATTACGCGCGCACGGCCTGTTATGTTTTTTTGCGCGTTTTACAAGGACATGGCGCAATTTGTGTATAATATTTCTAAAATTGATAAATTAACATAACGAATATCACCTGAAATAATATCATATTATTATAATATTATGTGGACAATTAATATTATATTACATATAGGCAATACTTTATTGCCATAATTTACATAAACATATACTGTCTCAGCTACACACCTGTAAGCATCATATCGCAAGTGTGAATTTATGGCTCCCGTGACTATATAATATTATAGGTAGATACCAACGTGTTATTAAATTATCTAAACATTACACATTATTATGTCCCGACGTATGCGGTATTAAGACATATTATAATTTATCTTTTGATTATGAAATATGTACTGTCGATAAAAAAAATAATAAACAGCGTTGACGATCAAACGCGCATGCCTTCTCGGTAGTATATTTTATTGTGTGTATATTTTTTGTAATAAATTGTTATGAAGAAGAGTTGAAAACTGACAAATCAATAATAATATATAGACACGTTTGTCACAATTATATATGCTTAAAAATTATTATTGTTACCATACTTATTGGCTATATTCAGTGGCGTAACTATAAATTTGGGTCCCCAAGGCAGTATCAAGTGTTAGCCCTCATATATTTATATTACCGAAATTAAAAAAAAAACAACAGTCATTACTTATTATAAATATAATTTATTTATGTTATATGTACAAAACTACAAAGTAGCTATTCAAAGTTTTTTTTTCTAGCTTTCATCTCAGAAAATGTTTTTATCAGTTCTTTAGTGTCCATTTGTTCTGCTTCATTGGCTTCTATGGCTAAGATTGCTAAATCGTTGAGGCATTCTTGTTCTTAGGTGCTTCTTAAGTAATTTTTTATTAATTTTAACTTCGAGAATGATCGTTGGGCATTGGCTGATGTTACTGGTAATGTTAAAAATAATATCAAAGCGGTTACTACTTCTGGAACACTTGAAGTTAGTAATGGTTGTTTTATTAAGAACTCTAAAAATTCTTTTATTGAGTTTAACTTGGCTAACTCTTCTCATTATTCTAGTTATTAAAACTAGCATAACTAATTGTAGAGGAAGTTCAGCTGATAAATCGTTACTATATTTGAATTGTATCTTTTGTGAATATTCCATTATATCTTTTTTTTGGAAGAGAAATTAATACACTATATCTCAAAAAATAAATAAACTACACACTTCATTCATTCCTACAAAACGATTATGAAGTTAACAACAAATGACATTCAAAACTTTATAGAACACGTTAATTTTGAATAATGTTCATTATTTTTAAACCTAAAATCTTGAAAAAGTTCGTCAAAATGATTTTTTGTTATTTTTCACCTTTTATTAGAAAATTCTGAATTGATATTCCATTTACTAGCAATATTTAGAACTTTTGCGTTTTCATATTCATTTCTAAATTTTTCTAAATTAATTTTAGCATTTTTTAAATTGTCTGTAGCCTTTAAAAGATCCACGTTTTTTGACTGCAGGAGTTTTGATACCAAATTAAGTTGAGACAGTATTTCAGTTAAAATTATATATATAAAAATAAATTTAAAAGTACTCATAGTTTTAATTATACGAATCGCTTTATTTCGCTCATCTGGCTTATTAGTATTTAAATTTATTTCAGGTAATGCTTTCATTATATCAAGATATCTCAGTTTAATAGCTAACAAGTGATATATATCGATCTGCCCAACAAGTAGGGTTTAATCTTTTCTGAGTGATGGTAGATTCTCCAGTAAATTTTGATAGGAAATCCCATCTATTAATGCTATTTTCAAAAAATGTGTAAATGTCCTCTAAAGTAGTAAAAAATGATTCGACTTCAATTGAGTATTTTGTGGCGTCATTAATTATCAAATTTAAATTATGTGCTGCACAATGAACATAAAGTGCATTGGGTTGTACTTGTCTGATAAGAGCTTGAACTCCACCACTATGCGCCACTCATTACTCATACCTTATCATACCCTTGTCCACGACACTGTAATAGATCCATGTTATTATTATGTAATAGCTGCTTAATTTTTGTTAATAGACCAACAACAGAATGATCGGACACTTCCGAAAATCCACGAAATACTTCTTCAATTTCAATAGATATTGGTGCCGATTTTTCATTTTTTATAATTTTTACATACCTATAAACTTCACTTAGTTGATCTTTTTTTGAAATATCTTGAGTAGTGTTTAAAATAATGGAGTAAAATGGTGCAGTTTTAATTTTTGAAATTAATACTTTCCTAAGTTAGTTTTTTAAACAGTGTATTATTATCTCATTCTGTATTTGAGGGCTTAAATACTTGATACTTCCTTTAGGCATGCTCACTATGTGTTTTAATACATCATCATACTTTGCAATAAGTTTGACTTGAGTTAAAAAATTTTCATTATATGTATCAGTTATTGATTCACGATGTCCTCAAAATGCTAATGAATTTTTAGATAAAGCTAGAGTTATACTAATAGTCTTTCTAAAACTTGGGTCCAAAAACTTACTTTCTATCTGTAATGTTCTTCAATTTTAGTATTCAAAGATTTGTTTTGTTTCCATTGGTTATATACAAAACAAGATATTAAATGTGACTTTGAATTTTCATGCTGTGAAATTTTTTGTAATAAATGTTTCCAGTCTCTCATACCACAATTATGCCACTGACCTTGACTTATATTTAAAAAAAGCCAACATGGTTCACAATAAACTGTGTTGAATTTTAATGAATAACATAACCAAGTTCATTCAACAAAACCCTGCTTAGTTTGTCTTTGGTAATAAACTGTAGAAAATTTTCTGTTATTTTGAAGTGAATCCTGAGGAAACGGATCAGTTGGTCTACACGATAGAGAAAATATTATCATGGTTTTCATATGGTCTGTTAAAGTTTTTCCTTGAAACAACCTATATCTTTATTAATCTCTAAAATCAGTAATTGTGATTTTGGTAAATTTACTTCAAAGCTTTGTTGTTCATTCACAATATTCACATTTTCTGTATTTATCAAATTGACATTTACATTAAAAATGATTGCTTCATTATTATCAATATTATCCATTGGTGGTTCTTCATTGGCACTTTCAGTTGGGTAGTCACCTAAATTTATAACTTTGTATCTTAAATTAGTAGAAACTTCTGGTCCAATTTTCTCAATAATTTCATTATTGGGAACTTTTAAGAAGCTAGTAATTTTAGGAAGTTTTGCTTTAAATTCGTTAATTCTTTTTTGTTTTCGTTTTTTGGGCTGCTCCACTCGTATTGCTTAACATTTTGATTTCATCTTCCTCTTCTATGATTAGGTATAACTTAAATAAAAAAAAGCTAACTTTTATTCATAAATTATTAAAAATTAAATTCCGAATAAAGTATATTAACACGTAGAGTATCGCGGACAGCCGACGTAATTGCGGCACAGATTTCGTGCGGATTCTCGGGCAACACTCGCCAAATAATACGTGGCACTCAACATGTTAAACTTAAATATATATAATAATAAATTAGGAAATCAAATACAGTAGAAACCGCTTATGAGAAACACGGATAATAAATTGATACAATCGCGTTATTAAAACAAAATGTCACGGGCCTTTAGTGTTATTTGTTATTACTGCAGTGACTATATTCTGTGCATTACGACACACTTTGGGCACTACGAAATTTCAAATATGCACTTAAATTGTCATAGAACAATGACCAATAAACTATACTTTGCGTTCAGCACATCTCCTCTTTTATAAAACCAAATTATTAAATACAATTGTGCACTCCGAAAAGTTAAAAAAAAAAATAGCCATTTTTATTGCTGTATGGTAGGTATTACGATTTCTAAACAATAATTAAAATGTTTCCGAACTTTTTGAACACGCGGTATAACAAAAATTATAACTTAAAAGTTAAACTTACTTATTTTATGCCAGTTGTCCGAATGATTCGACAATTGAATGTAAAATGGCGTGTAGATGAACAAACCGGAAAACAAACGATGTTTATATTAATATTCCAATAATAATAACAATCGTCGTGCGATTACCATTTGGCTAAGGCTGTACACGGCGATTTCGTTACGAAATTCGTCGAGTGGATTTCGCGGCGAATAAAATTGCCGCGATATTCGTTGCCTGGCGACGATTTTTTTTTTAAATCACACAATCTATAAAACCACGCGACGATGAATTTCCATTACTTTTAATGAGAACGGCTATACGGGTATTTTGTTTTAGCGAATATTATATTATAAAATACCGATATTTGAAAAATCGCGGCGACAATATTGAACGAATTCGTCAAACGAATTCGCTGTGTATAGGCAGATAAAACGATATTCGCCTTGAAATACATTTGACGAATTTCGTAGCGAAATAGCCCCAGCCTAAATTTTTCTTTTTTTCCCCATTTTTTCATTGATTTTAATTAATTTTTCTTTTTTATCTTCGATAATAGAAATAAAATCTGCCAATAGATTTTTTATTTTTCAATTTTTGTAATTAAATCAGGTAAAAATCCAAAATTTAATATAATAAATAAAAGGTGGGCTCCAATATTTTGACCAAACCTAACCTAACCCAAAGAGATACTTTTTTGAATTTTTTATTGACACTTCATCATTGTCATCAAATACGCAATATTCGGTAATAAATGTCAGTTTATGGTTTTAAGACATATTATAATTTATCTTTAGATTATGAAATATGTATTCTCGATAAAAAAAAAAAACAATAAACAGCGTTAACGACCAAATGCGCATGCCTTCTTAGTAGTATATTAGTTTATTATGTGTATATATTTTATAATATATTATTATGAAGAAGAGTTGTAAACTGACAAATCATTGTCACAATTATATTATATGTTTAATAATTTTTATTATTATCACACTTATTGGCTATATTATAATATTGTCAAACGTTATTTTAAGGTTTACAAGTACAAAATAGTAATGGACTTGTTATTATTATTATTATATGCTTCAGATGGTTCAGTCGAGTAATGTATACGATAATACAATAAAAATGAGGATACAAACTCGACGGGGAAAAGCCAAATGTTGTGTACGCGTGTATCGCTGCCAGTGACGCTGATATGAAATGTGATTAATGTGACGATTGGAATCATATTAGGCACACGAAGTTATCAGCTTCTGTTCCTATATATGACCAAGACCTGATGATTTACAGTTTTTGAGGCAATAAGGTCCTGTTATAGAAACAAAAAGTATACACGCACCGACTATAATTAAAAAAATAGAAATACCACGATCGACGATCCTCGAATAACTACTGTTCCCAATTGCAGTTTATGGAGTCTGTCATCCTTTGCAACGTAAGATTATTTTCATATAATAAAAACCGCAAAATATCGGCACCAGTCCGATTGCCGACACGGCAACACCGTGCTCGGTCAATCACAGACACGGGAGACCGGTCGGTAATTACTTATAATGGGCGGGATCCGTTTTGCATAGGTACCCGATTCATCTAAACTTTGTTATTATATTTATTTATTTATTTTTACGAACAGATGTCCAATTTCATGTAAGAAATAATAATAATAATAATAGTAAATATAAGTAGTGATTAAGAAACGTATTAACAATAAATTATGTATTGAAAACAAATTAAATTAGAGAAAAAAAATACAATGTGGTATAATAAAAGATAGTCAGCGACCATTTACAATCAGTATATATACGTATCTATATGCTACACATAATAATATTAACTATTTAAATATAGAAATAAATAGGGATATGACTTACTTAAATAGGTTAATAATATCAAGATTATTGCCATCGTGCGGCATTAAAATATTAATGGGGTGATTTAACGTGCAGTTTTGGGAAAAATTATGAATATAAAATAGGTAATTATTGCAATTGTTATGGTCAGAAACTTTAAAGTTTATTAGACTTAGTATAAAAGAGTAATGATCATTTTATTATTTAATAATTTGAAGAGGAAGGAGTTGTAAGCGGTGATTCTACGTTCTTTTAATGAATCTATTTTAAAGATTCCTGAAATGTTTTTGTATCCAATGTGGGAAGTTCTTGGTATATTAGATTTGTAGCATATAAAGCGAAGGACTTTGTTTTTTCAATTTTGTTATTATGTTCAATGCTATTATTTTCTCAGATTAATGGTGCATGTTCAAGTAAAGAGTCAATATGTGAAGTATAGAGGCATTTGAAGGTGAAAAGATCGTTGAATTCAGAGCAATTATGTTTGATCATACCAAGCGCAGATACAAAACTTTATTTTGGATTGATAATATATAGGAGTTGAAAGTTAGTTTGTGTCAAACTGTATGCTTAAATATTTTACTAGAGCGGAGCTAGTTAGACTTATATTAGATATACAGTAGTCAAAATGAATTGGTTCGTGGTATTTGGAGATCCATATCTGCATTGAAGAAAGAAGTAAATATAAATAAAATAAATCTTAAACAATATATAACAGGCGAATGTCACCCTGCAAAAAAATAATACTTGGACAAAACACAGTGTTTGACAAATATTTGATTTCATTTTGAGAAAATAAAATGACTGGTGAATATTTACATAGTACATAATGTTCAACTACAAATATAATATTTTTCATTTGTACAGTTTTTAAGATTATTTAAAACTTTAGTTTTTACTAAATTCTACTAATAATGACGACTTCTTTTTCAAAAAAAAAAAAAAAAAAAAATAACATTTTTAACCATATCTACGTCAAAAACTAACTTTAGATATATATACGCGATGAATTTGACTCACGATTAAAAGATGTCGTGATTAGTTGACTTGCGATGAACCACATAAGTTATTTAATAAAGTTATATTTGAGTATCATTTAATGTTACTCGGAGAACACCACGAGGATATACTACAATACTAAAATGTATAGCAAAACAGGATCGTTTGTTTTAGTGTTTTACACAACGCTGAATGAACGAATCTTATATGGATTTATGTACGGCAGGTATTTGAACCAAATTTGTATCTATAAATATTAACATATATATTATTATCTCTTACTTTTTAATAATGCAGCCGTATTAGTGATAGCAAGGTAGGGAAAAATGTATTTTTAAATAATACAACATAAACATTTTATTCGTTTTTTTTTAATAATGTTTTTCTGCAATGTTTTAAACAATTTATAAAAATTATTATTATTTACGCATCGCAATAATTACGCACGTTGTATGGGATTGTTGTTTACGATTTATAGTAGGCACACAAAGAGTTGTCGGACAATATAATATTTATAATGAATACGTACATACAAATTATTTATTAAGGTATATTATATTTTGCATATTTAAACGCTTAAAGAATATTTTGAAACAATCGCGTTAAAACATAAGTACCTGCCCATACACGGTAATATTATTTACATGTTTTTTTCTAGAATAATATTAATGATTGTTATAATTGTGATATATAAACAATATTTATACAATCATATACATGTACTGATGATGTACATATATACACATACGATAAGTAAATAACGATATTGAACTTGCGACGTTGCGTCCTTGGCCAGCGACCGCGAGTGCGTGACTAATGGACTCTGTTCACGCTGTATTCTGACGAACCAATCGACTCTCTATAGGTAATATAATATTATATATGATTTAAGTAAAAACACTGGCGGATATTACAGGTGTATGACGATATCGACATTATATATATATATATATATATATATATATAAAAATACCTAGCACCATATATTATTATTAGTGTTGTATAATGTGTACAATTTTTTTTTTTTTTTTGTGTGTGATATAATCACAATCAGGCTAATACAAATACTCATGGTAAAGGGTCATACGTACAATTTAAATTTTTAATATATTTAGTTAGATAAGATAAATAAATTAGTAAAATTGAGGTAACGTTATGGACTCAGTATTTGAATTGAGGGGGGCGCAATGGGATAGAGTCCCTCTTCTTTTTAGAAATTATTTATGCGTACTTCTCCTAATTATTATTCCATACTTTTGCATCCCTTTTTAATTTTTTCTAAGTTAGGCTTTTGAACTATAAAGCAGGGCAGGTAAATAATATGTGTAGAAGGTCACAAATACATTCATCAAAATGAAGTGACAAAGTGTGGAATCGTTTAGATCAAGTTTAAAAGCGTGACTAGGTAAAAGATAATGTCCTACGCGTAAACGGTTAAATTGTATAATATGTGATCTATGTAAATCTTATTAAACAAATATATATAGGAATGTTTGGTGTAATATCTTTATATCTTATGGTAAAGTTTTCGGGTAAGTTGTTTCAATAAGTAGACGAAAGATTTTAAATGTAACGTTTAATAAAAGGGATGAAATCAGAGTCGGGTAAAAGAGTAGAATGAGGACAGACAAGATTAGATGTGGATTTAGTTAGGTTGTCTACAAACTTGTTTCCATGGATCCCAGTATGACTGGGGATCTATAAGAAGTGGATTGTTTAATGTAATTGAAGAGGTTGAAAATGAGAGACTTGATACAGAAAACAAGAGGGGATATATAAGAGTTGAATAGATTGAAATTTAAGACTTGAAGGCAAGATATAGAGTCAGAGGCTATTAAATAATTGTTTGGGGCAAAATGTAAGATAAGAGTTAGGGCTTCGATGATGGTGTAACACTCAGCAATAAAAGACAATGACGAAAGGGGAGGTTATTTGTAAAGGAAACATGTAATTCTAGGATTTAGAATTCATAACAAGCAGAAAGAGGGAAGACGGTGTATATGACAATGAAGTTTGATTAATTAACGTTAAAGTAATTCAAAAAAGCTGCATTAACCATGGAGCAAGGCATTTTTTTGATATCGTTGACGGGAAGATCTAAATATTGATTACCGGATTGAACCGAAGAAGAATAAAGAAGAGAATCACAAGATTGTTTGTAAAGTGAAAATTTATCTGAATTTAAAATAAATTGGTGAAATTCCGAGAGTAAATTGGCAATAACCGATAAGACTGGCATTGATTTATTAACATAGCACCAATGAGTAATATGTATCAAAAATTATGTGGTCATTATGGATAATGTTAACGATTTCAGAAGAAATTTTTCAGCAAGCCATCTACATCTGATGTTGAAAGGTGGGCATATGCCTCACATATAGCAAGCTTCTATAGCAGGACAAGAAGTAGATCTTTCATAACCTATGATAATTCTAAAGCAAGAGGTTTGGAGTTTATTGATTTTGTTTCAGATAGAGAAGGAAGCAGAACCAAAAATAAAACATCTAGTTTGGTGCGTATGATAGAAGACTGGAGGGATTTGACCTCCAACAAGTACCAGTTACGGTTCGGAGAAAGTTAGACCATCGAGAGGAAAAAACTGTAAGCGAAGTGATGTGTGGTAGTTAATGAAGTTTGGGATCAAGAGTGATACCTAAATATATAACTTTAGAAACGGTAGATATAATGTTGTTGTCAAGAATAATATGAGAATGGTCTAAGTATCTATGCCGTGCAAATATAGCTGATTTAGATTTTTCAGAGGCAATTTCAAACGAAACTCTGATAAGAATATCACTTAGATCTTTGAGAGTACAATTAAGATTTTCAATAACGAAATTGAAAGACTTGTTAGAAGTGATAATAATCAAATCATCAGCACTAAGGCATTAAGGCACATTTTCACTAAGGCTAGGGAAATTAACATCATGAGAAACAGTGTTATATTTAAAAATTTCAGGGTTTGAAGGCTGGCTATTTACAATATATAATGACCATTGATCCGAGCATGTTTTCAGGTTGCGTGTGCGGAGATGTATTATTTTAAATAAAAGCAGTGCTGGACACATTTAGAAGTGGAGGATTATCAACTAGTTGTTGAAAGCTTGGTGAAACGGGGATAGTTGTATTTTGAGAAGCTTACCGTTTTCCCGACTAATTGAAAGCTGGGGGCAGAAGTTTTAGAAAGAGTGGCCTTGATTTTGCTTGTAATTTGGTTTTGTCCGTCGTGGTTGTTACCGCACAGTGACGACGACATAATGAAAAAACACTAATAGGGAAATGTAACGATTAAACTACAGTTTTAAGATATCTTAATCAGCTAACGGAAGAACACGTCTGTACGTAAAAATTGCACAGAGACAACTGAAAATAAAAATGATATTGCCAGATAACGTATTATCGTTATAACAGTCGCGCATGCGCAGATGTAAGGGTCCTTAAGTTAATATGTTGGATTCAACTCGTTGCAGTATAGGCGAATAGCTCTATCCATGATTGTGTATGATCTAAGACGATGATAATATAATAATATTATGAGCATTTCACATATATTTTTCATGACGAGATTGTGCGGTCATCGATGGCATTATAATATAATTTTATAAATGACATCCGTCGATACGATCTGCTCCGCCATATTATTAATATCACGACGATTCGATGTAGAGATTTTCGTTGATCAATAGTCGGATGACGTTTGCGTGCGTGTCGCCCGCAGGAAATGGAAATCCGAAGAAATTTGCGATTTGTCGCGTGCGCATTGAAATTATTTGCAATAATAGACTCGTGTATATGACATAACCACAATCAGCTTGCACTTCCGTCCACCGTAATAATAACACATACATTTGTTTTGCGTAACGGTTTTGGTTTTTTTTCGCGCGCAAACACATATCGATGTATTACTTCCGGAAATCGTGTGGAAATCCCCACGCGTATAATAGTTTTGTTTCCGCTCAGAAATCACGGCTACGAGTGCGAAACAGCAAACTATTCGATTTCCGTTATCATCGATCGTACTTTTAAGTTTCATTTTCGGACAGTTTTGGGTGCCTATAGGTACTTGCAGAAATTATCAAATTTGCTTTTGTAAACTACGTAGCTGCGTTTTTTTTTTTTTTTACTTTTATTTGAATCCAATTTTTATACATGCTTCTAATGATATATTTAGTGTTTGAAAATTTCATAAAATATAAAATGTTGAAATATTTCAGTATTTTAATAAAATTTGTTTTTCTTTTTTAAATAAGTTTTATTTTTACAAACATTTGTTATTTCATTTATAAAATATGTATAATTTACCAAAAGGTTTAAGGAATTAATTAATTATATATTTTAATATTTATATAGTTAGAATGATTTATAAAACAATATAAAAAAACAAGTTTAGCTATTAATAGATTAAAATAAGACCCTAATATAGAAATTTGTCGAGTATTGTCAACCACGACACTCATTGCATTAAATATTAATATCAATGAATAAAGTTACTACTTATGAACTGTATTATTGTTAATTAATAAATAAATATCATCATAATATATTTTGTATTAAAAAAAAAATTCAATGTTTCACGTTTTTGTTAAATATTTCATATTTGAAATACAAAATATATTATACATGTTGCAAAATGTTTTAAATAATTCAATCATAATTTTTAGGTATATTACAATATTGAAATAGCAAATATTATATTGTATCTGATGCACCGCAGCCAAAATATTCTTATTAAAGGTGAAACTACACAATATTATTCTTATTGTGAAAGCAAGTGTATATACGTCGATGAATGTGTTATGTGTATTTAATAAAACAAAAATTAATCAGTCGACAACACGCATTGCAGTGTAATCATACGTTATTAGATGAATTAAAGAATATAAATGAAAACATTTTAAATTTGACAAGTCATGTGCCATCAGAATTTACTATAGATTGCCGATATAGTTAGATATTATTATAACTTTTCTTTCACTCGAATTTTGTATATTTCTGTGTCGTCACATCACGAAGTGCAGTGAATGAATATCCCAATATGATAAATAACAAAAACGCCAGTCTTGGTAAGTTTTGATCGTTTTAAGGCTGACAACGTTAATTGTATACATGATATAATATTAATATTATATATCAAAAATATCTTATACGATATAAAATGAACGCCACTCTACTGAAAAAAAAAGACCACGAGCGTAGGAAATAATAAATATATATATATATATATATATATATATATGAAGTATAGTATAATACATACTTTACTTGTCTTAAAATATGTATTATAATTATAAATATATATAAATGTAATGTTACGTATTATAACAGCTGCGTTATCGCTCGGGCTCAAGGCATCGATGTGAAACCGAATACCGTTACATATATCTTATCTTGATGGGTAAGAACTAAGTGAAAACTAAAAGCAAAATCATTTAAATACATACAATGTTATACATTATTACAAGTGTTGAAAGTGAAAAAAAAATTGAACACAAATGTTTTGGTTGTATAATGAACGCAAGCACACATTAAGAACGTGAATAGGTACCTATGTAATAGTTAATGGTAAACCCACAATAAACTTATTTAACATTTTTCTTAATGTATTGATTTTTAGAAACTAAAAATGTAAAAATAATTATTGTATTTAAAAAAGAAAAATACATCTTGACTTTATATAATTTACGCGTGTGATGTCTGCAAAATAATTTTTAGTAATTTTAAATATTTGCACTTTACAGTATTTTAGATTCTGAGCGGAACGATGTGTTTTTACCATGATATGTGTAGTTTTTTCTCATGTCTGACATCAGCTTTTGCGACAGTAAAAAGCTACGGTTTTCTACTACATCAACTTTTCTAGTAGGAATGCGAATTTAGTTAGTTCTTTAAGGGTGTCAAAAATAAAAATCCACAATAGTTTTTAAAAGCGTTGGGAAAAATAAAAAAAAAAAATTAAAAAATAGGAATTTATTTGAAAAATACAATTTTTGACAAAACGCGCCGATTTCAAATACGAATATCACAAAATAGGACACAAAATTGAAATCATACTCAATTAGATAATAATTATGTGAACATAATAATTTGTTTGACATAAGAAGATCAGGGGCGCCATTTGAGGGGGAGCAGGGTGTGCACTCGCACACCCTGAATTTATTATTTGCTATTGGCCTAGGCGTCACTGATACACGGCCTTGCCGCCTTGGCCTCAGTTATCCTATCTTTAATATTGGGCAATGGGCATGCACGGCGGCTAATCATTTTTTTTTTTTTTTTTTATTATATAATTTCGTGTACAACG